>JAOTRA010000034.1:5156993-5173040 GCA_026260255.1 Pseudolaguvia tuberculata
CTTGGTGGAGGTGGGAATCGAACCCCGGTCTTTCTGGTACTAGTCTAACACCTTAACCACTAGGCTACCACTTCCCATTAGTTCCCTATTAGTTTTTCAGACAAGTCAAATCAGACATTTGTGACATGAACAGTAAAATGGACCCAAAATACATCCGAAACTATATCAGTATCTGGTCTTTTAGCAGTGTAAACACCGTGTTGTGTAAAAGTTTTTAATGCTGGTGTACACAGAAACCAGTTACTGAATGCTTCTCTTTACTGTCAATTTTGTAGCAAAATAACCCAGTAAACTTCCTGACTGTGTAATGTTTCTACAATCCAAATAAACAAATCAGATTTGGTGCTTTGTAAGTTGTAATCAAATGTGAGAAGTAAACAGATTTGACCTGCTGTAGGAACACATTTGTTTCGGCTCCACAGTGCACATTGTCACGCTAATCTGGTAGACATTGTCGCCCTAATGGTGCTGATTTTTCTCGACCCTCTTTTTTTTTGTTTTTATTGTTTAGCCCGCTTGCCTTCAGAACTGTGTGGTGGTATGGTATTCCCATTATTATTTTCTCATGCAAAATCTGTACACAAACATTAACCATGCCGATTGAACAAAGCTTTTTGTTTCAATCATTGAGCGATTGTAATGTCTTCGACAGGAGACAGGTAATACTGGGGTTTTCATTTCCCAATAAAGAAAAGAAACAATAAACAGACACACTTCCTTCGGCCCTCATGATTTATTATAGCTATTAACAAAGCAGAGACGAGCGGCTGGAAGACAAGCATGTTTATTTTTAATCACTACAGTGCCGCACAGGCACCTTAATCATCTATAATCGCCTAGTTAGGTCTGAAAGCGCTTTAACATGATTAAAGGCTGACTGTGTTAGACCACATCATGACTGAGTGGGTGACTTAAAATTGACCTGTCTGTATATTGATTCATTGTGAGTGTTTATATGCAACAGTTTTACCTGTTAACGGACCACTAAAGCTGCTGAATTGAACCGATAATTGATTATGATCCGATTGATCTCTTACATTCACTGGCATCTTTAAACCAAAGCAAAAATACAATACTGCTCACCGTTATTTTCTATCTGCCTTCTCTGCTGTCATGTTTTGTTCATAACTGTGTGTAAGATATTGTAGAAACGTTTCTGTGGGTGATAAATCATAAATCTAATTATGCACATAAAAATAATTAGCTTCTCATAAAAGTAAGATTAAAATGTGTTCTAAAACTGCTAACTGGACAATATTGCTCTGGCTAGTGATGGAGCTCATTTAAAAGCAAAGAAACAGGAAACTAGCAGTTTATTGCAGAACTCTATTGTTAATTACGCTTAATTAAAAGTTTGATAGCTTACATTCATTTTAGGGACCCGATGCCCAGTGACTGAACAGGGGGGTACGATGATTTGGACCTACAATTTTTTTTAGTTCAACACCTTAACCAGCACTGGTACCTTTTTCCGGATACAGGATCCCATGTTAGAAAGTGACAATGTCTAATCTATAGTCATGGTGTCCAACAATTGGCCAGAAGACTGTTATGATATCAAAAGGATCATCAGCTGCTGGTAAAATGTTTGTAGGGATGCCAGCTGAAAACCAAATATAAACTTTTATTATTTTTTTAATATATATATATTTATTTTCCGTTTTCAGAGTTGCACAAAGTTTGATTTTGGTTGTATTTCCTAATTCCTGTTACTCGTGCTTGTAGATCGATATCTGCAGACAGACAAATTGTTAATTGGAAAAGTCAGTGCTTCTAATTTAAGTACCAACAAGCATTCATTAGGGAAGAGTAATGTAATACAATATGTAATGACAGCCGGTCATATGTAAAAAACATTTTTTTTTAAGAATTTTGAACTGATTTTATCTGACTATATTATCTTCCCGTATGTACATAAGCCTACTAATAGCCATGTTTACTCTGATTGTCGGGGGAGAGTAATACCTTTCCTTTTACCCCGAACAGAAAGCCTATTTTTTCGCTGACTTGTGTTACTGCAGTTACTGTATAATGTTTGCAAAGATATACCACCATTTTAGCTTTTTCTACTTTGTCTTTTCTGTCTTTACTGTTTCCATCTTATTGTAGTTGCCTTGAATCTAAATAGTTTATTTCTGCAGGTTTTAGGATAATTTCAGGCCTTTTTTTAATAATGCTGGCTGTATAAAGGTTTATCCAGATGCCAATGTTTAATGATCCGAATTTTTTGGATGTACCGTAATATGCCGTTAATCCTTATCTTTTAATTAATACAGTGTTTGCTTGCACAATTCCAGTAGAGAACATTCATGCAAACCATCCCAACTACAATCTCATGATACAGACTCGTAAAATTCTTCCTGGTTATATCTAGCTGCCACCATAAATTAAATTGCAGGATCGGCTCCATGGCCACCTTAGGTTCTGAAAGTTTCAAAACTTTCATAATTTGTTGGAGAATGTTTTTTGTTTAAGCTTGATCCTATCGTTGGACATACTTGGTATTAACAATTGCACTGAGTTGGATAGTTTCTAATTATCTCAAAAATGCTTTGATTGTTTACATTAGATTTTCAATTCTGCCTATTTGTTAATATATACAGTATTTTTCAGGATAATGAATCATATTACTGTTATTTATTAAATCTCAGGTGTACAGTCAATGCTAGCTGGTTTACAAAAGGTTTTTTTTTTATTTGTGAAATTTCCAGAAAAACACTTCTATATTTTGACTGCAATTGTCATGAAATTTTCTACCAAAGCATCATAATTACAGTAACATTCTATTAATAAAAGAAATTTACTTCATTATTTCCTCTCTCAAGCTCATACCATGAAAACTGTATAGAAAAATACACTTATAAATTTTTTGTAGCCAGAATTGTCTTATTCAGTCAGTGATGTGTGTGTGTGTGTGTGTGTGTGTGTGCGTGCGTGTGTGTAGGGAAAGGTTGCTCAGACAGCATGTATGTCTGCATGTAAACATCTGTCCACCTCCATGCTGCAGCTGCTCCTAGAAGCTGATGTCAGACAGGTATCAATGGGAGCACTCCAGCAGTTCAACGTTGACGTCAAAGAGTGTGAGAGTAAGTACAACTTCAGTGTCTTTTATATATAATAGTCATGCATATGGTAGACGTAGATCCCACCCTCCCCAAATGCAAATTAGGGTGAATAAAAAAAGGAGAATGCCTTTCATGATAGAGTTGTGTAGCTTGGCCAATCTTTTCCAGCAGCCATCTTTGTGACCACAGCCCAAACCGCTTCTAAGCATCTGACCCAGTCTAGTTAATGGATTTCCCATGATCCTTGCTTCATGCAGAGATCAGTCAGTGAGACAAAATGACCTTTCTCCACAAAACTGCCACATCAACTATCGTGGTCACGCCATCTGTAGGCATTTTTGTTATTTTTTCTGTTTCCCACCAGACTGATAAGTACTGTCTCGATGTCAGTCATTTTTTTTAACTCTTTCTAAAATTTAAGATGCTGTTGCTTTCATTCTACAGAACCACAAATTTGGGCTATAATCTAAATGCCACTTGTCTTCACCTCAACTTTTGGTTTTTGTCTGTGTGCAGGAGCAAAACTGAAATGGATTGGGTGGAGGTAATAGAGGGCTTAAGGAAATACGGCAGAACTTGCCATAAAATATAACTGTAATGTAACCACTGGAACAGTCATAGGATGTGTTCAGAGGAATCCCTCATCAGTGACATTTATCTGTGAGGGCTTTAAATAGGGCTGTGAGAAAAGGAGCAGCAAACTGGTGATTTGGGCTTTTGAGCTTAGCAGAGATTTTAGAAGCTCTAGTTATTTTCTAGTGCAATGATACGAAAAGTCTTGTTGCAAGGCTTCCATTACAGGTGTTGTGTTTCTTCTTGATGCCAGAAATATCATTTTGGTCTTAAGCTCAATGGTTATGGTGTTGAAATGCTGATTGGAAGGTATTTGTCCTGACCACCAAGCTGCCACTGCTTGATATTTAAGCAAACCTTTAGAGGTCAGTAGTGTAAAGTAATTAAATGTAGGTTGATTAAATAAATATGTAATGGAGTCAAGTTTTGACCTTTGAGCTTACTTATGCAATATATCCCTTTTTTGTGTTTTTTGTATTCCCTTGAGAAAGCCCATACATTTGTTCTTTGGTTGTGGATTTGTACTGCTGCATTGAGAATGTTTTCATTATTGTGTTTTGTTTTGTTTGTTTTTGTCTTGTAATTGTAATGTACTGATTTGATGTAGTCTGGCATGCATCACGTTTACTTTGCTGCCATTTGCCCAAGTTCCTTATGTATAGTGCAGGGGTCAGAAATAAAGATGGCAGGCATGTAATCCGCATGAGAAGGGGGGAAAAAAAGCCCTCAGCGTTGTGAAGAGAAAGGGTTTTCTCCCAGGCTTAGCTTGTTTTGTCTCAGTGTGTCAAACATTCCGTTTTCTAGAATGGCGATTCTGCTTGTTTACGGTTTTCCCGCCAAACACGGAGAACGATTTGGTGGCCTCACATCCAAACCCTCTGAAACCTTTCAACAATCCCTCTTGCCTTTTCACAAGGTTTGGTTCCCACCTTGGCCCCGGGCTGCGCCACATGTTCATAAGACCAGCCTCATTGGTTTCAGGCGGTGGAGGTAAAGGCAGACCCCTTGTCACTCACACTTCACCCCACTCTTGGAGTTGTCAAATCAACAGTGGGAGAATTAATGAGAGTAAGATGATAAGGTTTTTTTTTTTTTTAGCTATAGCACAAAGCCAGTAGCAGACCCAAGGCATGACTCTGTTGGAAGGGGCAGCCCCGAACCACCCAGCACTCACCCCCATAAACACCCACAGAACCACCAAAACCCCTCCAGCCCACCTCCTCTGCCCCCACTGAACCTCCCCCTGTCCTCCCCTTGTCCTGGCTGTCATCCGTCTGCCAATCTCCCACTCCATGGCGAATTCCCTATGCTCTTTATCCTTCTCTCTTTCCCACAGGGTTTGCCAGGGCCGGCCCGGTGCCTGGCTTCCAGGGGGACACTTTACTGCTCGCCTTCATCGACTTGAGACAAGTAGGTCTTTGTTTTTTCCACCCCTTTTTCTTTTCTCTCATTCTTCCTTCCCCCTTTCTTCTGTTTTCTCCTGTTTACCCCTAAGCATCCCCTCCTTTCACTTATTCTCTATTGCTATCCAGCAGTTTCAACCCCCAAACCTCTACCTCGGTTCTGGTTTTGTTTGAAGGTTTCTTTCTTTAAGTTTTTTTTTTCATATTAATGTCTGCAACCCTGATACTTATGTACATAAAGAACATTCGAAGCAGAAGTACTTATAAATTGTTTTAATATTCATTTCAATTATGCCTCTCTACGCCATTCTTCCATGGGCCCTTGTTTCCCAATTGCATTTTCTAAAATTGCTCCAAATTGCAATTGGGAGCGTCCTTGTTGTAAGACGACAAACAATCTCTTAAACAGAAGCAGTCTTTACTACACATTAGTCGTACTACTATTTTCTTGACGTTCATATGAAGTGTTTTTCTGAAAAGAAAAGTGTCAAGTCTGTGCATGTACTTGTGGTGGTGGGTGGCAAATCCAGGGGTCTAGAGGGGATGGGAAAGAATAACACTGTGGGTATGAGGTTCCATATTTGAGACCCCCTCCCTTCCAGCCAAAGTAGCCAACCTGAGCAAATGTCAGAGCCTGAGAGGGAATGACTGATGGGCTGTATGCTCGTGGAGCGGTGGATGAATGAGCTGACAGACAGTGACAGATAGCTCTTTCTTCCACTAAAACAATCACGTTTTGTCCCGCCTGCCATCATGATGCAGTGCCGCTTGTTTCCCATTTAGATTTTTCTCCTAAAACCATGACTTCACCATGAACAAGCATGTGTGGTTTTGATTTGTTTTTGTTTGCTTTGTTTGATGGTTAGACTTAATTTTAAGAGGTGAAGAACATTACTTGACATGACTATATGTTCTATAGAGCATCGTTAAGGTTTGGCTACATCTAATGCGTCAGCTGTATGTGCAAATCATTGGTTATCTATGGTCTTCATAATTTCAAAGTTAGGTGGAGTAAGGTTCCCCCTCCTTGTTACAGAGACCAGGGATGTCAGAACCAATGTGTTGACCCAGGCATCCCCCAGTGTGGTTGGCAATGAATACGCCCGATAAATCAACCTGAAGGGCCTGTTTGTGCACCAGACTCTCAGGTCCTGGGATGAAGCTGTGGGTCAACCTTTCTGGAGACAAACGACAAAAAGGTCCGGAAGCTATGGGAGGGGTTTGATGAGAATCTGGAGCATTGCTTTATTCTTTATTCTGCAGAGAAATTAATATGAAAAGAAAACGAAGCTTCTAGTCATCAGAAACGGTTATCAGTACAAAATATGTAGGAAGCATTGCTGTGTTGGTTTGATGAAAATGACAAAGATGATGAATGATAAAGATGAGAAAACGTTTCTGAGAACTTTGTGCAATTTAGCAAAGATTTGCATAATCGTTGGGGCTTCACATTGTTAGGTAAAATAAAAGAGAACAGTTGTTTCAATCAGTCTTTTCATAGCCTTCTTCGCATTCTTGGACTGCTTCATTTTGTCTGAAAATGATATAGAAATAAACAGCTGTGACTGCTATAAAGAGAGTCAGTCTTTTCCTTCAGACAGAGCGAGAAAGCAGAAGTGGGCAGTGTAAACAGTGCTGCTGGCGGTGACTCAGTGCTCTGAAGCTATATTTAGCGGCAGAGAGTCTTGTGGTGGTGGGAACCCTTGGCCGGCCTTGGTGTGTGGGAGGCCTGCTGGACTCTGTGGCATGGCAGAGTCCAGCAGACCATCACCACCCCCCACCCCCAGGCGTTGTGCAAACTCTTGGTCATCTACTATAACCTTGCCCCATGAGCCTTATAAAAGACCATAAAGATTTTTTTTTTAGTCTTCTGTATCAAAAGCCCCCTGCTGAATCTACAAAATATACTGTAGAAGGGAAATATTGAATGGTGGTGCCTTGGTAATGTAATATAATATAATATAATATACTTGTATAGTAAAAAATGTAATTGCATGGCAGTCTGTTTTTGTCGCTTATATATTTACACATAGAACTAAACATGATGCAACCAAAGCAAATTGGTTACATTTTATGCCAGTTACATTCGGGCAGTTCATATTCCTAGAAATGCTGATATTATGTCTAGAACTTTTGCAGTCAGTCTGAAGATCTGGCTACGCAAGACTAGGCTAGACCTTTCTAGAGCCAATGGACTGTTTCGGATCCTTTTATGTATATTGGCTGCAGCTGAAGGCCCTCAGTAAAGCTGTGTATATTAACTGTGCTTTGGCAGGTATATGCTTGTCAGACTAATATCTTTGGCTAACAATATTCCAGTATAGACTGGAGAGAGGGACAATGGCCAAACCAAAGAAGTTTAAATGTACATAAGGATCCTCTTTCTCTTGCCTCATGTGCCAGTTTTAAATGGAGATGGGGGGTCAAAAATCGAGTTCGTCTTACCCCAGGTTTCCGAGCCAGATGGCTGCTGTGCATTTCTGTGGCCTGTCCGCCAGCATTATCGTTGAATTGTTGGAATGTGTTTTAAATGTCGAATGGAAAATGTTTTTTTTTTTTTTTTAAATACTAGTTCTGCTCAGTGTTTCTCCAGTCATACAATATGTGAAACTTAATTTAGTGTCATTAATGGGGTTAACTTTGGTTAACTTGTGACTTGAACCATACTATTTGTTGTATCTTACTTTAATTAGCATTTTGTTAGCAAGGTCCTTAAAGTAATTTTTCAAATTGCTTATACATTTTTGACATTACTTGTTGTAAAATTTGTAATCTGGTTCAGAAGAAATACTTGTTATTCTATTGTCTTGGTTTAGTTGGTGTCTCGTTTGCACTTTAAAAAAAAAAAAAAAAAAAAAAAAAAAATGTATTTTTTGTCAAAGATTTGTTTAAAATAATGCACAAGACAATTTGTTTGCAGGGTAAAATTAGGTTGTAAAGATTCGATTTACTGGAATTAGGTATCTATCTGAATGATGACTGAAACCTCAAATAGTGATTTATCATAATGGTAAGTCATTGTATTTTTGCCATATAGTTTACCCTATAGTTTATCTTATTTACAGTAAATGTAGACAAGCTTCTCTGAGCTGGGTAGACCAACATTAAATAGGACAGAGTTAAACAGAGTGAGTATAGTGGCTAACACTTAGACAGTGACATCAGTAAGATGGACTGGACCGTAAGTAGTACATGTTTGTTCCTAGTGGATTACAAATCACTAAAAGGTCAAGCAGAGTTTTTGCTGAAACGAGAGCCTATAGGGTTCAGTAGCTGAGGTCAGACAGACCATAGAATGGTAAAGTAGAGAAGTTTAAGAAAGATAAATCCAACTGCCTTCTGCTATTCCTATTGGACTCTAGACCTTTTTTTTTCCTGTTGTATGGTGTGCCATCAGAAAGCATTGGTGGAATGCAAGAATATGAATTACAAGTCTTGGATCATTTTTGGACATTTTTGTTTTTTTCATTTGCGAAAAAAGAAAAAAAATCAAGTTAAGATGTGAGAAAGGGATAAGTGAGGTTAGAAAAGAAAATGGGGGCAATTCCAGATCTCTTGCCATTTCTCCATAGACTGCTAAACAAGCCACTGACAGGTGTCACAGTGTAATTGTTCTGTCTTACTTCCTCTCAGTGGCCAGAGTGTGTCATGCTTAACTCTGTTGCCCCTGCTTTTTTTCTATGGCCTGCCAGTGTGTGGCAGTGAAAGGCCTGTTTAAGGTCCTGTCACAGGTCTCCAGGGGTCAGACTGATGAGATGCCCTGCTTGTATAGAGTCGCTGAGGAAGCAAAGATTCTCGAATGCAGGGGGTTGACATCTCTTTTTGCATCAGAGTATTCTTCACCCCATGAGGATGACACAATGTGTGTGTTCTTGTCGTGAAGATGGATGCTGAGGTCTCAACTGATTCTTTTTAGCTTGGCTCACTCCAGAGTACTAAACAGTGTCCTTTTCTCTTTATCATGCAGTGAAGACATCATGACACACCAAGGCAATGAATTCGTCCAAAATGTCTCTTTCAGCAGAACATCTCTTTCAAAACAGTTACAGTGTCAGGAGTGGATCGTTGGGATGCGTTAAAAAAATGACAGGATGATTTGGTTGTGATTAAAGTTGGTTAGGTAATGATTCATGTTGGCATTTTCTAATTCACGTTGGACCATGCTCGCACTGTGACGCTGCATTATCGTTGGTTTTGTTTGAAATATGGATTGGCTGTGTGTTCTTGAAAAATCTTAAAATATGTTAGTTTTAATTTTAAATATTTTGGTTAAACTACCACAAAAACAAACTAACCTGATGACCGTTTACGAATATTCAACAGATGGAGATAAAATATTTAAAATGGAGATATTTAAAAAGCTAGTTTGAATTACATCTAGCGTCTGAGTAAAATGTCAATGAGAGCGGGCTTCTGGAGGTCAAAAACGGTGTCTGAAAATATATCCGAGAGAAACTGTGCCGTTTGTTGAAGACAGATATATGTACACTATCTTGCCAAACATTTGTGGTCACCTGACTATCAGATTAAAAGTCATAGAATCCAGATCCATATGTGGTGCCTCTCCAAACTGTTGCTGCAAATATGGAAGCCCACAGTTTTTGTATATAGCTTTATTCGTTCACTGGAACTAAGAGACTCTAACACTGTCCCAGTGTGAAAATTACCCTGAGCACAAAACACCTGACCTCCATTCTCAATCTCATGCTGGTTTATTATTAATATAAAAAACACAAACATCAAAGTCCTGATCTTGCCTCCACTGAACCCCTTTGGAATAAACTGGAATGTCGTTTCCTCTTCCGACCTCGTTACCTGACATTAATGTCTGATCTCACTAATACTAATGGAGCTGAATGAAGAGCTGAAGTCCAACTAAAAGAGTGGAGCTTAATCAAATGGCAAAATAGGAATAAATCTGGAAACTGTTGAAAATCGCAGGTGTTTGGGATGCTCAGGTGACCACAAACTTTTGCTAATATATGGTATTTAGTTTGGTGGTGAAAAGTTGGTATTTAAAAGGTGTAAAATGTAACTTGTTAAAATCTGCAGACACTTGATGGCAGTTTTCTTTGTAAACAAAGTAAACAGTTCTGAAAAGTAATGGAGGGTTTGACCCCGTTTGTTTATTACATACTGTAAATTGCAGCTGACTAACAATTTAAATGGCTATCGTCAAACAACCAATTTGGACAATGATCATTCGTCATTAGTACAAGGATTGGATTTAAAAAAAAAAACCCCAAAACAACCAAACATAAAAATGGGACAGTGATGGCTGAATGGTTAAGGTGCCGAGGAGTTGTTCGGTTGACCGGGAAGACCTGGGTTCAAGCCCTTGGCGGCAAGGAAGACCTCTGTCAAGTCTGCCACTGTTTGCTCCTTGAGCAAGACCCTTAACCCTTCCTGTTCCAGGAGCGTTATACAATAGCTGACCCTGTGCTCTGACCTCCAACTTATTAAGATGGGATATGCAAAAAAAAGAATTTCCCTCATGAGTTCAATAAAAATTAGACACCAGCTCTGGTGTCATTTGATATCGGAGTCATTGATATTTATAGACAGTCATTAACTAAATTCATTTTACTCCAAATTACAGGAAGCATTTTTATACTAAATGTTTATCAGTAAAACAATGAGAATTTATAACAAATATATGAGATCAAATGACAAACTGCAGAACAAATTATTATCAAAATAGCAGTCTTTACACAGGGGAGGAGCACTGAGAATTCAACACAAGAAAACAGCAAAGGATTGAGTTTAAAAGGCGAGAGCAGGCAGCAAATGAGACAAGTGTGTAAAGTGTGGGGCTGTGAACTCATCCTGCCCCCATTGCACGCTGGCTGACCTTCCTGTACTTAACCGGCAGAACCAGACCAGGTGTAATCACTTTCTCCAGCCTTCTTCCTGTCTTTCCGTCTTGGAGTCGAGGAGAGAATATGTGAGGGAGAAGGGGCGGGCCAGTCAAGTGGCCTCCGCTCGACCCTGCCTGCGTTTCCCTGGAGCCAATGGATGATAAGCTTGACTATCTGTCTGTCCCTCTTTTTCTTGTTCTTTCCTTCTACTTCTCTTTTCTCTTCTGTAAAAATTGGCAGTGTTAGGAAAGTGTGTGTTTTAGCTGAAAAGCTTTATATAACACATGCATGCTTATAGCACATACAGGAAGACCGAGTGCTGACCTTCAGGTAACCTTGGCTGGTGTTCAGTAATGGAGTCTTTCAGAGCTTTTCTATCTTAAACGATTTAGCTTAGTATCAGCTTAGCACAGCACGCGTACAGTTACAGTTTGGCATTTGGCAAATGCTCTTCTCCAGAGCGACTTACATTTGGTCTCTTTTTTAGGGCCTTGCTCAAGGGCTAACAGTGGTTGCTCGGTGGAGGTGGGAATTGAACCCGTGCCTTTCGGGTATTAGTCCTTAACCTCTAGGCTACCACTTCCCACAATAATTTGTACCTGACAGGACTGCCAGGGTTGCTAGTGGGACAAGAACTGATTTATTCTGTTTTCTTCCCATTTTACCCCACATGAATTATTCTATGTTCTCTATTTCTCTTCTCCAAGGCGTTTTTTTTTTCTGTTCATGAACATTTGGTGTAACGTTCATTCCCAAGACACCTCTGTTTCTTGCCGTTTAACTGTTTTTGTTGTCGTCGTCATACCTCCTCATTGGCTCTTACCTGATGTGTTGGCAGGTCAAACACTAATGCCGGGATGGGACAATGGGATTAATCACAACATAACTGAATTTAAAAAGCAAACATAAAATCAAATATTAAAAAATATGTCTAATTTAATAATAGTTGTAATATAAACTTGATTTACATGAGTCATTATAAATTTAAAGTGCTATACACATAAAGCTGATTCAAATTAAATTGAATAACAATAATATTTTAACTAGCCTACCTGTAATAAAAGATTTTAGTTTTATTAGTTTTTCTAATAAATGTCAAGAATTAGTTAATACTTATGATTTTTTATGTAATTAAAGAAGACTTTTTTTTCTGATTGCTCTCATGAGTCATTACATCAATATACACATTGATGTGTATTTGGAATTGAGGAAAAGTAAAGGTTATAAAAGTACACTATGTGTTTAGTTAATTTCCCTAAGGCTTAAATGTGACTTTTGGCTATGAGTAAGTTTTGTTTGCATTACAATGTCATTGTGGTAGTGTTGATTTAGTTTCACAGGAAATGAGCTGACAGTCTGTTGTGTAAGCGTGCACTTGCAATAGTTTTTCTGCTTTATTTTTTACAAATTATTATTGCTGATTGTATGCACTTTTGTTGGAAGCTGTGTGTGTTATTGTCTGGCTCCTGCTCTGGTTCAGTGTAACAAAAAAGGTGAGGAAGTTGATTGCTTAAATTGTCACATGACCCGCATTGAACTTGCATAATTCTGAATAATAGAAATGTTTTTATTTTGCTGTGGCTTTTAAAGACTTTTATTAAGGACCCTATGTAAATATTACTCGATGTACATTCTCCCATGATGCCTGACCAGCAGAAATTCCTATCTATTGTCTTTTCTTCTTTGCAGTTTAGATGTTTGTGACACACACAGCTCTGACCGTTCCAGCGCACTTTTGCCCTGGGGATAACTTTGCCTTGTGTGAATGCACAGGAAGGTGAGAAGGAGGCCACGTCTTCCCCAAGTTAATTCATGCTCTGCTTTATTATGCCAGCAATGCAAAACGTGCCTAAAAGCAGGAGCCATGCAGTTTTCCTTGTACTTTACAGGTCGTTTTGTTCTAAATAGCCTTGATGGTACAAAATAACTAAAAACATAACAAAAACAAAACTGCTACGTGTCAGCTAACCTGCTGAATATAAATATAAAAAAATCCACCTGCAATAGAGTGCGCTTTTATAGATACCCATGTTAAAGGATGATATTCTCAAAATAAAACATTGATGCTGTAATTTGAGCTGCCCAGTAATAGCATTTTCGGTTTGGTAGGTTTAACCCCTCTCTATCATAATGCAAGTAGAATAAGCTGAGTCTAACCAGAGTGTTGCTTGTTCCAATGTGGAGGGGAGGGGCGGTATTGGAAAAGAAAATTTGACCATTTTAAAATGTTAACATGTGCAGTAAAAGAATTGGAGAGTTTTGTCTGTCTGCTCAGCAAACCAGTTAAAGAATCTGATATGGGTGTCTTGTCCATTCTGCCTGCTGTGTTGATGATTTTATTATTACAATTACATTTAAAGCATCTGGCAGACGCCTTTTATCCAGAGCTACTTACAACAGTAGTGGCTTGGTGGTGCTGGGAATCGAACCCCGGTCTTTCTGGTATTAGACCAACACCTTAACCACTAAGCCACCACTGATTTTAAAGCCATTTTACTGCACTTCATATTTTCATGATATTCTGATACCATGTATCCAGTATAGCAAACTTGGTAACATTTCAAAATTAGCCATGTAATACAATAAATGAGCCATTCCACTCCACACCATTGATGCAAAATATTTTTTGCGCATGTTTCCTGCACCCCTGCTGCATGCCATGCAGTAGTGTCGTGTTCGCAAAAGAAGCGATGGAAACTGGTGTCAGTATGCAACATGTCTGATTACTCTGTAGTGCACATCTATGCAAAGGGAGAGAGAGCTATTTTACTCTAGTGATAACTCTCCTTTGCCTGAATAGACAGGAAGGTTAGAAGGAAGGCCATGTCATCCACGGGCAAATTAATACTACTTCTGTCAAACATTTATAAATTATACTGTGCAACTCTACTGAATAAGTGTCAAAACAAAAACAGAAAGAAGGACACTCCCGTGACCCCACAAACCATTGTGGTACATTACACAGTATGTGATAGCATCGTATATTCTATTCCAATTGTTAATAAACAACTAATTCATTTATTTGTGCTTTCCAGGCAAAGATTAACTTCTTTTAAACGATCTGCGTTTTAGTCATGTATAAGTAATATTTTGAGTAGTTTTTATTGTTTTAGCACTATAAATGGGTGAAACGAAGGCTGGCTAGAGGTTGAGATAAAAGTTTTATTACGTGTAGAGGTGTGTGTCAAATCTTGCACTCAACACATCGTATAAGTAGAGGCAAGTATAAGTTGAGCTCTTGAGTTCCAAGTTTTGCACTAAGCAAGCTGGCAGTTATAGGCTTATAAGTGATGCTGAACAGCCCAGTGTTATAAAACCCAAGAGTGGGTACACATGTATGGTACAGGGTAGCTGAGCCAGACAGTTATTATAATAAAAATATTGTCAAAGATAAGATTTTATTTTATGTAAGTAAGTTTGAAAGCAGATGAATGTTGTCAATCACTGTGTTGTGGGTGGGTGAGACAAAAGATTTAGGACTCTGGACTATTATTTACCAGAATTATCCTAATTAAAGAGTGCATGTCAATTATATAAAAATGGAAGCATATGTGTGTGCATCAGATTGATAGATATTAAGGATATTGGATACAAGCAATAGAATGTTAGTTACAGTTTTGGCATTTGGCAGACGCTCTTATCCAGTGGTTGTTTGCCGGAGGTGGGAATCGAACTCTTTCTGGTATTAGTCCAACACATTAACCACTAGACTACCCCTTCCCACTTCTTCTATACTACTTTTGATTGTAGACTGTTGTACCAGAAGCATGAAACAAAAGTAGATTTGGTAGATGTAGAAATGTAAATTATATGTAAGTCAACACACACGTGTGAAGTATCAATAATAGTATAAATGCAAAAAATACTCCTTTTACAGTATCTCAAAGCAGATTTATACATAACAGCAATGGCGGTAAGGGAAAACATGAACAAATCACCCAGATGAGGCTGAGTGTGTACCATTTTAATGTGTTACCAAAATATATGATTTGGAATATAATTTTTGGAATCAAACCTGATGTTTGTACAAAAATATACCATAAATAATTACTTGGAGGAATATACATGGTGGGTAGGCTTTTAAAATGTTTACAAATCTTTTTGTGCAAATCTTTATAGAACACCATGGCACTCTTCGTGGATTTTTTTAATGAATGTTATACGTTATGGCTTGTGTGTATCTCAAAGGCTTTCTTCTGTCTTAGTCTATGTGTTTTTGTGGTTGTGTGTGTGACCGTTGCACCACACCATTTCCCCAAGGATAACTTTCTCTTCTCTAGAGAGCACAGGAAGGTGAGTTTGGGGCCATTCTTTCCTTAGGCTGAGTGTATAGCTTCTCAGACAGAGTGGCCCCAGGACGTATTCTGTTTTCACACTCGATGCTGATGTAGTCTTCTAGCTATACGAGCTGACAACATAGTAGTGTGACCCAAGTTGGAGTACATTACAGAGGCACTAACCCGAATGCACCTAAAATAAAAAGTCAAGTGTGGAAATCTAATAGTTGTTTTAATAGATCTATTATTCCAAAAGCATGTCAAATTCTATAGGTCACTGATGTAGAGTAGGGAGCTGTAACGAATACCTCGTATAATCAAAGCATCGCTTTCAAAATTGAGCTATACATTCAAAAGCGTGTGACTCTAATAAATTCCTCTTTTAGCCACTGATTCTGTCGCCATACATCGCTTCCTTCACATCTTTATCTCATGTCAAGTTAACACACATTTTTGACAATAGATGGTATCTGTTGACCGACTGCATCTCTTCAGCACTTAGACTGCAGCTGAAATTGTTCTTCACCTTACTGAGTGCTTTGGACATACCACCAGAAGAGTGTAGCTTAAACTCTGTCAGTCTTGATAACCCTTGTGATAACCTTTGACCTATTTGGTGTGCTGCTATTCCAACTAAAATATGGCCATCAATGTTGGTAGCCACTCTCCCTCTGCCTCAAAGCCTGTTAATTCTCCTTATCTATGTTGTACTCAGCCTTGATGTTGAGTGATGCGTCTTTAGTTTTTACTTTTGCCCTTCCACCTTTTTCCTTCATTCCTTCATGTGCTGGCAAGGCCCTCACACACACACACACACACACACACACACACACACACACACACACACACACACACACACACACACACACAC
>JAOTRA010000034.1:5178534-5208991 GCA_026260255.1 Pseudolaguvia tuberculata
AGGGCAACACATAGACAAACAACCACACACACACACACACACACACACACACACACACACACACATTCACTCCTATGAACAATTTAGAATCAACCTAATCTGCATGTTTTTGGACTGTGGGGAGTCTGGACAGAAAGATCCCCGGCCCAGAAATCAAACCTGGTACTTTCTTGTTGCTTTTGTAGTGCGACCTTTAACTTCCTGCACTTGGTAAATGTGGACCTTAATCCTCCAATAGATGAAGATCCAAACACTTTTTATTTAGTGATAGCAAGAGCTTGTTCTGTCATAAACCCTTTGTCTCAAATGGAAAGGGGTTAAAAATAAGCTTGTGTGTGTGTTAGTCTGTTCATAAGCTTGGGATGGGTGTGTGTGTGTGTGTGTGTGTGTGGGGGGGGGGGTCAGATGAAAGGCCAGACAGTAGTAATGTTTTTGCATGCTGAATAAGATAACGCAGATAAAGCCTCAAAGGCTTAGCAGTTCACAGTTTATATACCTACTAATGGTCTAGTGACTTATAGTGAATAATGGAGCTTACAGGATTAGTGTGCGATTTGAAGCTTGTTCTGTGCAAGCAAAGAATTGAAGCTGGTTTTTTTTGTGGCAAAAGTAATTTTTATGATCCGCTTTAGAACGTAGCTAATTCAGCTAATTATTTCACACACAGAATTTTTTTCCTTAAATCTTTAAATCAGAGGCATTCTGTTTACTGGCTTACTTGTTTTTGGGGTTGTCAAGGTTGGTTTCTGTTTATAGCATTTGGCAGACACGTATCCAGAGCGATCTTATTCCAACAACTTAACAGTGAATGGCTAAAGGCCCAGCAGTGGCAGCTCGGTAGTCCTGGAATTTGTACTCTTAGCCTACAATTAATCAAACGAATGCTGTTTCCGTTATTGTCAATAAAATGTCTTATTATTTTAATATGAAATATTATAATTGAGCTCACAGAAGTGGTTTTCATCTGAGCAAACTTTCCACCATCAGACATAGGTTTTTTTTCCCTCTGGTGTATTTGGGCTGATGATGATTGACGTGTGTTAGTGGTGGACAACCACTTAACACCAGACGCCAATTTACTACACATACATATTGCAAAAAGATATGGATATAGAGAATATATAGCTTAGACCTTGTTTTTGAACAGAAGTGATTGAAAGCTTTATCTCTATTGTTTAATAACTGACAGATTAAAAGGATTAAAAAAATCACATCTGCAACATCAATGCATCCCAGTTAGTCTTTGCTAGTTGGCATCTTATTTTTCGAACATTTAGATTGTGTAGTGCTGATACTTCACATTTGGATTATATTAGGTCAATATATTTTCGATGTTCTCTCTAGAAATTTCTATTACAAATGTCCCCCCCCCCCCACATTATAATAATAATCAAAATTGTTTATTTCATTTCCTTTTCAACTGCATTATCACTACAGTTTGAAAATAATTAATTGAATAAAGTGTTAATTCTATTTGTAATCCCCTCCCTTTTAGCCCCTAATGCTGTTATGGCTGATCTGTAATACCCAACTATTCATTAAACATAGGAAGTAATGAGGTTCTCTGAAGTTTATCCGAATACCTGAAATGAAACTAGTACCAGTTTCCAAAGTAGATTTAGAAAATGAATTAATAAAAAACCCTCACATTTAACTTTAGTACTTTTCCTGTTTTTTTTTGTTGTTTTTTTTAAAGCAAGAATATTCACATGCGTGTATTATTATAACTATTCCAGCTGTAAGGATATCTGATTAACCTAAGCAAAGAATATAAAAAGAATCTTTGGAGCTCGGGAAAGAGACATGACAGATGAGATGGATGAGAGGGAGGGAGAAGAAGGTGAAAGTGCAGAGTGAAAAAAGATGGAGTGATAGTGGAAAAGAGGAAAGACAGCAAACGCGCGTTCTCCTCTCTTCAAATGAAGATGGATGAGAAAGGCCACCCTCCCTCTCCTAACGCTTCTCCTGGGTTATTGATGGACTTTAGGGGTCGAAGGGTACAGAAACAAAACCCTGGTTTCCTCAATGTGCTCTGTCTGTGTTTGTGTCTAGGTGCATGGGAGAGTTGGAAAAAGACGTCGATGGTGTCGAGTTTACAGATATGTGCAATCCTTCCTTAAACTATAGATCCGGTTGGCTTGATTGTATATGTATATACACACTTAAATGTTTTTGCTGTGTGTATGTGTGTTTGTGTCCCTATCTTTGGTGATGCTAATAGGCCGCACACACAGCCAGTAGTCCGTGGGGGTTATCATTGAGTCATCCATCTCCATTCTTCAGATCAACGAGCCGTTCTATTACTCGCAGATTTACTGGTCTCCTAGTGTTCTGCTTTGACTGGAACAGTCTGCAGAGTCGATTACTATCAATCATGTGGAATGCTGCCTGAAATATTACTTTCAAACGCCATTACACAATACCCAATTTCCATTTGCCAACTTATCTACCTTATTTGGTGCAACAAAAAAAGACCCGTCTCGGGTTGTCTTTAGTTTTTTCATTCTTAGCCATATGCTAATTACTAGCTTTAATTGTCAATGACAGATTAGAGGCTTTAACAAAAGCATGTGTCACAATCGTTAATCACTATTAATGACTTGCACAGCTTTTTGGATTAATGAGAGTGTATGTTGTTCTGACAGTAGCTTGATACAATCAAAAAAACATTTTTCTAATCTACTTAAATACCAGACAATATATAAGATACAGTGTATTAAATTGCTGTACGGGAATTGACATTGTTGCTCGGAATTCTTTTCGATTAGATTTGAACTTGCTCAGTTTTCAGATTCTTTTGGATCCTGTTACGTTGCATGTGCCAATATTGTTATTATTACATTTGGTCTGAAATTAAAACCAACAGTCTGTTTTTTTTAATAGTTCTAGTAACAATTTTGATTAACAACTTTGATTTTAGTCCCCACTGCTAAGGTTCGAAGGGCAAACAGTCAAAATTCCATGGATAATAGATGTTCATGACACATTTTACAAATGTTGCGAAATACACTATTAATAGTTGGGTTTTTTTTTTTACCCTGGACGAACCGGTTTATCTCCAAAGTAACTCCACATGTTTCTCCTTCTGTCTCCTTCCAGTAAACCTTCCCTCTGTTTTGGAGAACACCCAAGTGTGTAAAAGAAGCTAAAACTAAATAAAATGATAATGTTTTTTATAAGAGGAAAAAGGTTTGACTTTGATTTTCTGATCTTATTTCCAAGTGAAATTAAAGTGTCCGATGATATTAGAGTAATTGCCATGTATGTGAGTTCTTGATCGAATCAAGAAGAAGGGTTCCATATGGGTCAGAATTTGGAATTACTTTGCGCTCTGAGAATTAAAGAGAGGGAGAGGGAGGGAGGTAGAGGGGGGGGAGAGAGAGGGAGAGAGTGTCGGTGTCTGGGCTACTGTTCACAGAGGTTGCAGTCATGGCAGAAGATCAGAGGTGACACAATGGTTCTGTTTTAAAGCACGTCTCACCTTTTTAAAATGTCAAGGTCATATCAACAGTTGAAGACATGTCAGGCAGGGATTTCAAATATATTTTCCAGAAAATCTATTCTGGAAAGAAAAACAAATGATCAGATTGTATTGTGTAGAATGTAGACAGACTAGAGTAGTTATTAAGATGATTCATTATATTGTGATAACAATGATTACTACTTTAAAATCATAGATCGATATTTTACACTTAGAGCTACTGGTAAAGCAATTTGTGATATAAACATGGAAAATCAATTTCTTTCAATCAATTTTTTTGTTTTTTTGTTTGTTGTTTGACACCATACCTAAAATAACATTGATAAATAATAAAACTAATAATAAAAAAGCTTAAAAATATATTTATGGCTATTAGATAAACTGCTTAGTTTATTAGTTTAACTGTCAGACATCTAAATCTAATGTAAGTTTACGGACTGGCTTGATTCAGGCTTTTCTTGCCTAGGGAATACTGTTTAGTTCCAGAAGGGGATTATTAATTTTCCATTCACCTAACTAGACAGTGAAAAATCCGATATTTGGAATGTCACCAAGGACCAGCTGTCATTCATGAGAACAAGACAATTTACTAAAATAAATCCAGGACTTTTATTACAGGTAAATTACCTACCATCCATCCATCTATCCATCTATCCCAAAAAGGTGTTCAGTAGTGGTAAGATCAGGACACTGGTGTGTTTTTTTCACTCTAATCATAACAACCCAGCATGTGATAATGGAATTCAGGGGTTTTGTGCTCAGGGTCATTGTCATGCTGGAACAGTGTTTGAGTCTCTTACAGTTACAGTTATGGCATTTTGGCAGACGCTCTTATCCAGACCGACTTACATTTAGTTTCTTTCTTACAATTGAGCAATTGTGGGTTAAGGGCCTTGCTCAAGGGCCCACAGTGTTTGCTTGGTGGAGGTGGGAATTCTCTGGTTTTAGTCCAACACCTTAACCACTAGGCTACAACTTCCCCTCTTAGGTCCAGTAAAGAAAGAATGTAATGCTACAACATACAAAACTTTCTAGACAACTGTAGGCTTCCAGATGTGTAGAAGAACCACCTACAGATTTAATGGTGAGGTGACCAAAAACTTTTGGCAATATAGTATATGTGTCATGACTATTTAGACAGTAAAATGCACAAATGCTTTACATACTTTATACAACCTGTAGTTTGAATTTGATTCAATTGACTGATGAATGAGTTAAATCATTCATTCATTCATCTTCTTAACCGCTTATTCCCTAATTTGGGGTCACGGGGTCTGCTGGTGCCTATCCCAGCACACATAGGGTGAGAGGCAGGGGTACACCCTAGATGGGTTGCCAGTCCATCACAGGGCAACACATTCACTCCTATGGACAATTTAGAATCCCCAATCCACCTAATCTGCATGTTTTTGGACTGTGAGAGGAAACCGGAGTCCCTGGAGGAAACCCACGCAAGCGCGGGAAGAACATGCAAACTCCACACAGAAAAATTTCCGGCCTGGGAATCGAACCCGGAAACTTCTTGTTGTGAGGCGACTGTGCTATCCACTCCACCACCGTGGCGCCCCAGATAATAGTATTACCATAAAAATTCAATGTGTGAAATGTTACAAGTTTTCATCCAATCCAAAGCTATGTGAACTTGTGTAATGGATCCTGATTTTTCATGTTTTATGTATGTGCTCGACATGTCCCTTATGGGCGTATTGATTTAACTCTGATTACTGCAGAGTTGTTGCCTAACATTTTCCAATCTTTAGGGATTTTCAGATTTTTAAACACCAGGGATTTGCCCACATTTTATTTAGACGAGATAATCAGTATGACTCAGCCACTGTTCCCAGTAATGACCATATCCGCTATATCCTTTAAAGGAGAGCGATAAACATCTGGGACATATTAAACTCATCAGAGACGCTAATAATTATGCTTAAGCTTCAAAGGAATCATGATGACTTTATACATGTACCCAACTAATACATGCGTTTAATATTTATGGGGCGTTTTAATGGATGAACCTGTAAACCGATGAGCAATACTAACGGAACCTGGGAAATGCTGAACAAAAGGATGCAGAACATTCCTCAGTATTGTGATAGTGATGGGATTTAAGGGGCATTCTGTATTCTGGCTCCAATCCTTTATCAGCCTTTCATGCTTTTTGGGTTTGTATTAGCCAAAGACACGTTTGATGCATAAACATAAGCGTGATATTATTTTAAATGTCTGTTACACATGTGGATCACCAAACCAATAAAACTGCACAACTTTAAAGCAGGAAGGTGTGTGTGTGTGGTTCATCTATGTGTGGCGACCTGTCCATGGTGTACCCGTGCCTTTTGCTCTATGTGTGCTGGGATAAGTTCTAGCAGACACCTATGTCCTGAATTAAGGAGTAAGTGAGTTGGAAGATGAATGAATGAACTTTAAAGCAACAGAAGGAAGTAAGCCTAGTTTGTGCACATGGTGACATGAGGTGATTTGTGTGTAACTGTATGTATTCTGATTGGGGAGGGGGGGGGGTTCCAATCTTACAGTGGTTTAATTAACATGAAAAAAACCCCCATGCATTGCCTAACCCTGTTGATGATGTGTTGCTTTAGGCAGGAACAGACAATACAAACAGGATAGACTACATTTAGTTATTTGACTTTGAAATGTGTAATTATATCCACGTTATCTTTCATAAATTTTAAATAATAAAATTATAATAATAAAATAAATATTCCGATTTAAATAAAATGTTTACTCAAACACTTATCTATTTGAGTCTACATACACATTTACTTTATTGCCAAACGTTTAGATAGTCACCTGACTATCAGATCCATATGTGGGTCCTCTCCAGACACTGTTCCAGCATGACAATGACCTTGAGCACCAAACCCCTGACCTCCATTATCACATATCACATTATTACTCAAGTGAAAAACACCAGTGTTTAAAGTCCTGATCTTACCACCATTGAACCCCTTTGGGATGAACTGAAATAATGACTGACCCACCCCAGACCTCTTTACCTGACATTAGTGTCTGATCTCACTAATACTGTTGGAGATGAATGAAGAGATATCTCACATTCAAGTATTACATTGGACATTTTGCCTTCTTTAGAATGTTTTAATCTATCCAAACATTTTCATTAGAAATAACCTTAAAGATAAAATAAATATGTATTTAAAATTATTATTATTATTATTATTATTATTATTATTATTATAATGTATGCCTCCTCCATACAAATATCTGATGTGTAAATCAGGCACTCAGTGTTGCAGGCGAGTCTGTGCCATTAGTTTACACAATTTGCCCTTCCATTTGTCTCAATACATTACCACCAGGCGGCGCTGCGGCGCTTCAACTCGCGCTCAGGCATTAGAGACTTGAGCAAATATACCACTGTGAAATATATGAAAAACAGCTCGACTTTGGATAATGATGACGAAAAACGAAAAGCTTGTCCTACCGTCATATCTAAGTCACAGACAGACTGGACAACATGTCCCTGTACCTGCACGCGGTGAGTCGTCTCTGTCACTCACACGCCAGTTAGTGCGCACCGGGAAGAAAAGGTGCTCCCTCAATCAT
This sequence comes from Pseudolaguvia tuberculata, assembly GCA_026260255.1. Lineage (NCBI taxonomy): Eukaryota > Metazoa > Chordata > Actinopteri > Siluriformes > Sisoridae > Pseudolaguvia > Pseudolaguvia tuberculata. The sequence continues at coordinate 5,185,604 of JAOTRA010000034.1, forward strand.
TCTCTCTCTCTCTCTCTCTCTCTCTCTCTCTCTCTCTCTCTCTCTCTCTCTCTCTCGCTATTACATAACTAGCCGCCCGGAGGAGTGATGCTGCTGGTGGTGCTGCTGCACTGGTCCTAATTGAAAGCACACCCCGGTGCGCACTGGCTGATCTTCGGCTGCAGGTTTGCGCTTTAAAGAGGAACAACAGATGACTTTTTATGCGTAATTCTTTAAACTCTTTAAAACGCGGGTCTCTCTTGGATTTGTCGTGCGATTTATTTCGAATCCTTTGACATATAAATCATTCTTTTGGTCTCCTTCAGCCTCGTGCTGACCCGACTCGACTCGACTCTCAACCTGTTGCCCGTTTGCCTGAACCTTTAAGGCTTTATGGTGTTAATTCATGACCGTAACAAATCATTCTTAATGACACCATTTCTAACATGACACAGCAGTAAACATAATCCTGGAGAGGAAAACGACTCAGCACTGCCAATGCCCAGAAGTGAACACACTGCTCCCTACAGGTTTTATTCATTAGCAACGCCGAATGAAGTGATCTGGGGGAAATATGGAGCTGCGCTGCGCAACGTGCTGAGCTCTGACAACAGCGCGCACATTACTGACTCGCAGGTGGAAAGTTCATACTAGTAGGGGACATGAAATTAAAGACGTAGAAACTTTTATCCACCCCCCTTTCCCTGTCTGGGCATGAGTCCAGACCCCGCACGCTCCAGCGCGCTCCGCCTCGCTCCGGTGGGGGGGGGCTAAAGGCCGCGCGCGCCCTGGCCCACCGCCTCGCTGCCTTCGCTATATAAACACACATTGGGAGCTCGGCTAGCGACTCAAACTCATATTGAGAAACTATGTGAAAAGAGAGAGAGAGAGAGAGAGAGAGAGAGAGGGTGTGTGTGTGTGTGTGTGAGAGAGAGAGAGAGAGAGAGAGAGAGAGAGAGAGAGAGAGAGAGAGCATCAGAAAAGAAGGTAGACAGACGCTCTACAGTCATTTGAAGATTTTTCTTGCGCTCTGTAGACATCAGCATCCGTGCACATACCGCAGAGGATTATTTCTTTTTCTTTGATTTAACCTATTGACCAGAACCTGTATTTAAAATCTATTCAAATAGTTTATAGGGGAATATATTATATATAAAAGTAATGGGAATTTGTTTCTATCAACTTTACTGAAATTGTAATTTCCCACGTGGTTATTCTAGCCTGACAAGTTCCTGGCAATTTGTCTTTCTTCCACAACATTCCAATATCCACAGAAGGATTAGGGTTTAAAATGATGTGCCAAAGTCTGACTTTGTGTTCTCTGTATTTGGAAGTAATTAATTAAACCCTGAGTTTTCCTACCTTTATTTGATAACTTTTAGATTTTAGTTGATGTGACAGATTTACTTTTTAGAGCAGCTGCAGTTTGTTCCATCATTTAGTGAAAGAACTGCAGATTATTAGACACAAAAGTCGGTGCAGCGCACGTTCCATTGAAAAAAAAACTCGACTCGAGTATTCCAGGGCGCTCATCGCAATGCTCTTCGGGAGTTTGGACCTGGTGTCTGCGCTGGCCACGCTGGCCGCGTGCTTGGCTTCTGTGGCGCTTCTGATCGCCGTGTCACAGCAGCTGTGGCAGCTCCGCTGGACCGCCACGCGGGACAAGAACTGCAAGTTGCCCATGCCAAAGGGCTCCATGGGCTTCCCCATCATCGGCGAGACGTGTCATTGGCTAGTCCAGGTAAGCAGATGTCTCTTCTGCTGTCCTCTTCCTCACATACCCGAGCGCAACAGGCGCTTCCACACTCGCCAGGTCCATCGCAACACCTCAACTGTCCTCTCTTCATTTCCTTACTGACAGTTGATATCAATCCCACTGTTACAGCTACAACTATCGATATAACAAATGTATGTGTTTATCAGTCACGGTGGCGGGGAGGGAAGGGGGGGGGCGTTTTTGCAATTAAGTCAGATTTTCTTTAAACGCAATTCTTTTGAAATTTGGCGCAGAGACGCGCGCGTATGCCTCGTTCAAAACGGTGCACGTGCGCGCCATGGCACAAGCGCTCCAGCAGTGGATGTGCGCTCGCTGCTCGGTCGCATGTTTCATAATCATTGCTTCAAAAGTTTGTCCAAGAGAAAAAAACTGTCTTGCTGAACGGTTCTCGGTCAGTCCACGTGGAAAACACGTCTATCCGCTGTCAGTAGAGGAGTAGGTTATTCTGATTGAGGTATCTAATTACCGATTTACGACGGGCGCCAGAGCGCTGTTGAAATGACTCAGCGAAGCGTAAACCCGAGGTAAGTACTGGCACTATCTCACCATTTTACTGCTCTATAATTCCGCAATCGGAATAATCCGCATCGTCGACGTTGAGCACCAAATTCTCCAGATTTTCCCACCGTTGGCATTTGCTACTGCGTAATTGCGCACCCGGTGCGCGTTTTTCCTCCCATCTGAACATGAGAACTTTAATGAGCCGAACTCGACGCTGTCTTGTGTAAAGTATACAACCGTGATGTCGTTCAGCTTCAGTAAAGTCGCCTTAAGCCGCTGTAAAAAGGGAAATCCGAGTGAGGCAGCTAAGTGCCACGTTTCTGTGTTCAGCTGGAAGTTTTCCAGTGATGGCCATCTGCCTAAGACCGCTGCAAAATAAACACTTGTTGAAGCGTAAAGGTTACGTTCTATTGTCTGGCACCGAAAAAAATAAATGGAATAATTGTGAACCATTTTTTTTCTTGCGGTAAATGCGGTATTTATGCTAATGTAAATCTCAGTGAAACAGATCCACCGAAAAGTGCAGGCTCTAATCACAAACTAAGCTATTATCAATTAAATCGTCTATTAAATTTCAGTAGATGTCTGATGCGTTATATTACACACTTAATCCCACTGCAAAAACCTCCAAAAATCCTATCGCAACACACGAGCTTCCCTGCGCGTAAAACTTTCCCAGACTTGACAGCATCGTTGCAAAAAATCCTGACTCAGTGTATGAGCGGGAAATGTAGTCAATCAGATTAAAATCTATGTTTTTGTCTTTTAGACAAAACAGCGCATCTTGTTCAGAACTAGTGATAAACGGTGCGCATGTGACGCTCATCACGTTTGGCTTGTCGAATGTTTTCACACATCACACTGTCTACAGATTTTCATGGTTAACCTTTACTTGTTTAATCAAATCAGCATTTCTGGAGCATGTTCTTGAATTTGGTTTAACAGCATAGGGCCCTATTTTGCCCCACGTAGCTTCGGATGCAACCTTGGACTACCGTACATACCACCTCTAACACACGCGCACGCGCACGCGCAGCACACGCACACGAACGAGTCTTACATGAATAAACTATTATGGGTAAGAATTAATCCATTATTACATACAAATACATTGTAACTATGACAAATAGTTTGTCCAAATGTGCACGCAAGTTAGGCAACATTTAGTGATTATTGCAGAATCAATAGAAGTCTTTTACTCAGGGGCAGAGACTTGATGCCATAATGTGCAGGTCACCCAGCGGGCACCGGCAAGCAGCTCTTTATGCCACTTGCCTAGTTTAGAACCCCTTCTACACCCTGACCCAGATCACTTCAGGTTGTAGAAGGGGCACAAAGCTTTTTATGAGAGGGTCGCTATGTTCTCGGCCCCCCTGCCGGGATAAAGGGCACAAGGCCTGGGGCCTGATCAGCATTCCTGAGACATGCATAAACTTATACACTCTCATTCACTCAATAACTCATTCATTTCCACTCATACCACAAAAAAGGGTTGATACTCACTCAGTCAACCGTTCCCTCCTTTGCTGCTCTGCTCCTTCTCAGCTCATCCGGGATTACTGGGCAAAAAAAAAAAAAAAAAATCAGAGTGAGTGGCAGCACCACAGCATGGCCCCACTTTCACCCCTGGAACACACTAACAACCCCTCAAACAGCCTCTTGTGTTTGGGGTGGGTTGGAGTGGGGGGGATAGAGAAAGAAAGAAACTGGTGGCAAGGGGCTTGGCGGCGCCAGCAGGAGGTGGCAACGGGGAGGGTGAAAGTCAGAATAAAAGAGGTCCTTGGGTGAACGCTCACACTGCACTCAACAACTATAATCTCTCTTTGCATACTGTTTCCAGGTCAAAGGGGAGCCCATTCTTCTGACGTAGCCTTGTTCTGCCAGCTTTAGACTCTCTTTGGGCGAATTCTGGCACCTGTTCAGAGCTTCCTTTTTTGGCAATTCCTACCTGGTACCCAGCCGCCTGTCTTTAGTAAGGCAGTTTAGGACTTCCCATACAGCATTTCCATTATAGTAAGACCCCACGCTTTCTTTTAGCCTTTGGCCCACCCCAGCACCTGCTTTGGCTGTCGGGCGCACAGGCTATCATCGCATGATGGGTTGAAGAATAATGGTTCCTCCAGTTCTCCCTCCTTTATCTACTTCCTCTAATCTCTCGCTCTCGTTCCATCTGTCTTGCACTATTATTATTATTAATATTATTTCAATGGAAGTGATCCATTGAGCACAGACATTCCAGCCGGTTCTTTCAGGACATGGATAAATTATGTGTATTTATAATGAAGTTGCAGATTAGCACGGAAGACCCGTCATCCCACGTAATGTTGTTACATGAGAGACTGAATGAATAAATATGACACTTCCTAGCCACTGAAACACGTCATTACCTCCTAGGGGTTAGAGATGGAGGAAGGGCAGTGATGTCACGGCAAAATTGAATGGAAGCCATGAAGGTGGAGATAGATACCTTACGTAAGTCCAAATAGGGATTATGTTTTTTAAATCCAGTTGCATCGCCTGCCAATCTCCTTTTTATAGACGACCCTTTCATGGATTTCTGATTCACGTCAAATATCTCCAAAAACTTTTTTCCCCTTCCTTACCCCCTTGCTGATTTGAATAAATATAATTAAAAGTTTTTGTGGTTGTAATAAAGGGGTCATTTGTATAACATTTCCACAGCCACACAAAGACTACATTTATGGAGCAGGAGACTCGACCGGTGTCCAATTTACACAGAAATGTGTATTTTTAGTTGTATTTTAGGCTCCAGTGTGTGAATGGGTCCAGTGGAAAAAAGTGGTTTCCTTTATTGCACCCCTTGTAAAATATCTGATAAATTTCTTCTCAAAGGTAAAAGAAACTATTGAGAATAAAAGGTTTAACCTCTTCATGACCATGATAGGCTAGTTTAAAGCCTGGTCACAGACACACACACACCTCTGGTATCTACTGCTATTTCATTATCCAGTGCAGCGGAGTCGGTCTCTGTTTGTTCTTCCATCTATCCTTTTTACTCATATCTCTCTCCAAACATGTTCTCCGTCTGGCCAGTTCCTCATTCCTTCACCTTACGAACACAACCAAGCCTTCATTCTACAATTTGAAGCAGGGTTTAGGCTTTCTGCATAAATAATCTTGACAGTTTAAATACTTGTGGGTTAAGAGGGGGAAACAAAAGAACAAAACCTTAACTTAGCAATGAAATTTTTCTTTTCCCTCTGAGCCCACTAACATCATTCACTTTATCTTTTTTTTTTATTTGGTATTGAAGAAAAAACGCTTGTAGCTGCAGCACTGGTGTAAAAATATTCCAATGACTTCTTTAAGTGATGTACATAAAATAAATCTCTTTCAATATTTATAAAATATATATATACTGCAAAGAGATTAGTGCTGTGTGTGTGTGTGTGTGTGTGTGTGTGTGTGTGTGTGTGTGTGTGTGTGCACCAGTATACAATGGCGAGTTTGTATGTGTATCTGATTGAGCGTGTGCAGGAGAGTGAGAGTGAGAGTGAGAGAGAGAGAGAGAGAGAGAGAGAGAGAGAATAAACTGCAGATTATTACCTCATTGCTTTTCCAGGGTGTGTGGCACTTTTGTGCGTCAGTCGCCCTTTTGGGGTTTTCCTTCTCTTTTTTTTGTGTTCTTTCTCTGCACGTCTGTGCTTCAGTGGCTTCGTGAGAAGGGGGCGGACATTTCTCACCTTCTAGCCAAATGTCATCTAGTGCTGCCACACCTCACTCACTTTCCCTCGTCGTTTTGTCTGCACTGCTATTTCCAGAGGAGCGACTCATCCGGATTTTAAGCCGCAATCATTGTGTAGCCCATTTTGCACCATCCCTTCCTTGCCATCATTCATCATATTGTTCTCACACTTTCTCAGCCACTTCATTATTATTCCCAGTGCACTCGACCTTCAACTTCATGTTCAAGCCTTTGCTGCCTCATGCCTGCTGTTGCATCAATGTTCTCTATCCTAAAATATATATACACGCACAAAATCTAGGTTTGTGCTTGTCAATCTGCAATTTCCACTTTTGTGTGTGTGTGTTCAATATACTGTGAAATGCACATTATGAGGCCCTGCTTGTAGGTAGGTATGCCTAGACCAGAGCCATGTCCTTACCTTGTATTACTGCCCTGAAAATGACTTCTTTCTTTCACAGTGCACAACCCAGGAGCTGACAGGAGTGTAGACATGAACACACACACACACACACACACACCCTCATACTCACCCACACCCACATCCAAGTGTGTACACAAACTATTAATGGGTGTGATGACGAGATTTAGGTTTCAGCAAGAGACTAAACTGTATTGGAGGGGAGAAATAAACGCACATGCAAGCGTTCAGCTTTCACAATGTGGTGACATTTGTTTCTGCTTGTAATGCTTGTTGGATGGATTTGGACATGTGTGTCTTTGCATGTACTGTATGTGAGTGTGATAGTGTTACCTCCGGCCTTACACTCACTTGACATGTTGACATCTCGATCATGTAACAGCGCCCGTGGTGACCATGTATACCTCAGAGCAAGCACACCTACACCCACCCACACACAGATACACACACACCCACACACACACCCACACACACACACACACACGCACACACACACAAGCACGCACACGCACACAAGCACGCACACATGCGCACACGCACACACGCACACGCACACACAGTCGGTTAGTTACATTTTGACTTGATATATTTATTTAAGTAAGTTCTAGTTGATAAACTCCAAACAAAAGTCAACAGTGATACAAAAAACAATATTAATTTAATTTAGCATATATTTTGAAAGCTATCTTGATGACTCAAGATAAAATGGGCCAAATCTGATTAAAATTGTTTTTGGACTGTAAATGCTGTTTTAAACCTTTTCTAATCTGATTGGATCGGAAATGGAAACTAGGAGGTTCTGCACATTTGCATTGATGTATTGCACATGGCTGTTCAAATGGTATTGTAAGCTTCCACACATATCCACCTGATTACTTTATTCAGCATTCATGTAAACACTGTGTACCGATTCATTCATCTGATTTAATTCCTATTGATACTAAATTATCCTATGGAAATGTAGCTACTGTTACAGTGTCTTCACATTCAGGTGTGTGACAGTCATGACACTGTCATCTTTAACAATCTGCTAGTCAACCTTGTATACAGTTTCACAGACAAGAACAGATATTTACATCATGGAATGGAAAAAAAACCCCATTTGCAACCATATTCCATGGACAGCCTGAAAACTAACCAAATCTGTCTTAGGTGTGCAGCAATTAAAAGGGGCTTTATCTGAACCAGATTGTTGAGATAATTCTGTTAATGTTATTAACAGATCATTAAATAAAGAGATTCACAAAAAGATTTGCATTTACAGCATTTGGTAGATGCTTTTATCTAGAGCCACTTCTATTTGATTGCTTTTGGGTTTGGTTTAAGGGGTTAAGGGTCTTGCTCAAAGGCAAGGCGGTTGCATGGTGTAGCTGGGAATCAGTCTTTCTGGTATCAGTCCAACACCTTAACGACTAAGCCACCACTTCCGCCTGGATTTACACAAATTCACTTTGTTCTCAAATTTGATAAACACAAGCGTATGTAAATGTTGCCTAACATTTTTTCAAAAAAGTTTTTTTTATATTCTTGCCACACTTGTTAGTGGGTTATAGTACCCACATAAACACATGCTCAAGTAGGTTCTCCAGTGCCAGTGTGCTGAGGTGAAAAGAATACAAGCCAACCCTCACTATCGGCCAAACAAGCCGGAAAAAGCCCTCCATACAGCTAAATTTATCCCTCCAATAGAAATGTCTGTGCGCTGTGTGTTATGAGAAACAGGTCACAAATCTTACATTAGCAATGGAGGAGGGGGCATTTAGCTTAGCAAACAGCCCCACGAAACTCCCTGCTGTTGATCCACTATGTGAGTACGCATATGTGTGTGTAGGAGATTGCGAGGTTACAGTGGCTCTTTATGTGCATTGCAGAAGTTTCAAGGCTTGCAGTCAATTACTGTATATTATAAAGAGCAAGCAGCTTGTTTTGTAACTCATATTAAATGCAGTCAATAAAGCGTGAAGATTTCTTTCTTTTATGTGTTCTCTCATTTTCGGTCGTTGTTCGTTTGTCTTCTGTATCTACTTATCTCGGCATCACCGGGGTCTGCTGGAGTCTATCCCAGTTCTCTGAATGGTGAAAGGTAGGAGGGGTACATCTTGGACAGATCACCAGTCCATCACAGGGTCACACACACCTCTACCTATAGTTTAGAAATCATTCATCAACCTAACATATTTTGTCACTAGTAAATCTTATGAACTTATGTTTTATGGACATACAGTATAAAGTATGTTGCCAGTGAATGTCTGCAATAACATGTAAAAACAATTTTACAAATGTAGAAATTTCAGATAGCATTTGAGTAGGTTGCAGGTACATAAGATTAGAAATGGACTAAATCTTTATGAAATTACAGTTTTTTTTTATAACTATTTTTAGTTTGTAAAAACTATAGAACAGTCATGCCAAAGGTTTCCCATAACTATATTATCTAACTTTTCAATGTGAAACAAATGTAGTTCAAATAAGACTCAGGTTTGACTGTAGAACCGTTCTGCTTTATGTCATTGCAGCTGTCTTAAAAAGCCGTAATGGCACTACGATTAATTCCTTCCAGCCGCACCCTGAGCTAGGCGTCAGCTATTAACCTGATTAGGAGGACCAGTTAAGCCAAGTTGGCTTGTAGCCTCTTCTTTGTTTTACCTTCTTATGATGATTAGGTCTTTCTATTAGTATTTTTTACGAACTACTTTTCACTTGTTTCTAATATGTACAGCAAATGCATGGATGTTTGACACACATTTGTTTAACATTATGTTCAATTAATCCCATTTAATCACTTTCACAGCAGTTACACTAAAATGTAGTCATGTTTAGACGGAACAGTACAGGTCAAGGTCTAGTGTTCTTTTTTATGTTTAGAATAAGTTTGAATGGAGAAGAATACATACTCATGTAGAAACTGTGCATTGCATTTTAGTCATTAGACATTATGGGACCCTAGAAGTCATATTGTGTTTTGAGTCATTATATGTTTAAATTACAGGTATGAACATTGACTAGTATCATTTCAGTAACTGGCGTACACTGTGCTGAAAGGATTTCAGAGGATAATCCCAACAATGTATTTACTTATAGAATATATCGGTTGAACTGGACTTTTGCTAGCTTGCAGAACATAAGCAAGTGTATGGTGAAATCTTTAAAGGTTAGGGAATCCATATTTATGCTAGTACTTCCTTAATGCTCTAACATTCAATTTACAACAACAAAAAAACCAGAAAGATTATATTGATATGGAGATACAAACCCTGTCTGAATTATGAGACTTGAACTGACCACTGTTTAGCGCTCATGATGGACTAATGATTTGACGTCCTGCTTATAAGTGAGTTAGTGCTTTGTATTATTCATTCAATTGTTTTTGACTGTCCTTTTTTCCTTCTTTTATAAAGGGTGCAGGGTTTCATGCTTCAAGAAGGCAGAAGTATGGTAACGTGTTCAAAACTCACTTGCTGGGCCGTCCAGTGATTCGGGTGACGGGAGCAGAAAATGTGCGCAAAGTCCTAATGGGGGAGCACAGTTTGGTGAGTGTGGATTGGCCCCAGAGCACCAGCACTCTTCTAGGACCCAACAGTCTCGCCAACTCTATTGGAGACATCCATCGTAAGAAGAGGAAGGTGAGATCAGTTTGACAAAAGCGCATACTGCATAAGCATATACACCCATTTTGGGTGTGTGTTGGGGTGTGAACACACACCCAAAATGGATCAATCAAACACATGCACGCACATAGACACGCACATTTGACACACTTGTGTTGTGTTGAATCGTGTTCGGTTTCTATGTAACATTTGGTAGGGCATCCAGGTGGCATTTAGAAGTGTGCAGTAATGCACTTAAAGGAGAGAACAACAATAAATCATGGGACAAAACATGGCTGTGTGATGCATTTAGGCTGCAGTTTTGTCTGCATAATACTAACAACTTCCTGTTAAGAGGTGTGGCGGTTAAAATGTGTTTATGTACACCAAATTAGAAATACAATTCCTACACACCTCTTCTAGAACCCAGTTAATTTTTTTTTTCAGTTAGTTTTTTTCAGAAAGTTACACACAGCCTTGGATTTATAGTACAAACTTTATCAGAATGTTTGTACTTCACATTACAAATAACACATTAAGAATAACTGCAAATAGAAATGCAGAAAGTCAGATAGGCAGGTAAACTCTCAAGGGCAAGGTCTGGAACAAAAAGAAGAAAAATGTCCAGATGAAGACAGAGAAGTAAATTTGATGTGCCTTTCCAGTTTGCAGAGGATTTGTAATATTCTGCTAGTGAGCTGATATCGAGGGGCCAGTGGGCCCTATTGTCCAGCACCAGAAGAACTATTTTCTTTCATCTGATCCCATCCAGGCTGACATGGGCTCGGGTTTCCCTCACACACCTGTCCCATTAAGGGGTCAGAGAAGTGTAATCAGTCTGCTTAATCCTGCAGGCCTGGGGCCTCATGCAAGCCCCACTAATGATCACTAATTAGTCAGCCTGCCTTAGACATACAAAGATGGCCTTATCTGCTCTGAGGCCTGGGGCGGGCTGGAGCCGTGCTAGCCACGTTACACAGACTGCAGTTGTATAGGTATACACTTTCCTGTTTGAATATGAGGCAGAGTTTAAGAATTGACTATTTATGTAGTCATCTCTAAACTCAGAAAGTTGCTGTGAGATTAAAAACTTGACTAGCCATCAAATGCTGGTAGACATCTTCCATCACTGTTCTGGACAAATGTGTCATTGATGAATTCCTCACTCATGTCTCCATTATGTATGTGATGGAAATTTTCCCCTTTAGCAGACTTGGAAGCTGTTCTAGGATTTATGCCAAAAAGGCTCAGCTCTTGAACTAATCCATCACTAAAGCTACATGAAGAGAGTCTTGTGCTGGCCTGGGGCTTCTGACACTAAAACAACACTCACAACAATAACAAAAACACAGGCCAAAGGCAAAACCCTAATTCTTCCTGCTTCCACAAGACCTTTGGGATAGCTTGTCCCAGGTAGCCCATAGAAGCTAATTAACTTTAAATAATCACATGTAGAACTGAAGAGCTGCTGATGGTTTTGAGTAATTGGAAACTCCATAAAGTGAGCACTTTTTTTTATACCAAAGCAAATCAGTTAGTATCTACTGTTTTTTCCTTTTTGACCTACACTGTTTTGCTTTGTTCAGCTGTATCCGAATTAAGCTTTCTTGTCTACTGTCAATACAGTGTTCCAGAGTAATGTGATCAGGTATATTTGTTTTTATTATAGCTATACTGAAGACATATCAAAGCCCACAAGCAAGATGTAATATCAACAATAGTTATTTGTGATATTTGATTTAGGTTTGATTAGGTTTTTACCTTTAGTGTCTTCATTCAGATGTGCAATAGTTATGCTGTCTTGACTACTGTCATCTAATTTCTGTACTTTTTTATAAAGTATAAAACATATAAAAGGAGTGAAAAAAATTAGGAGACAGAAAAGAAAAAGAAAACCAATGCAAGCATTTTTATTTGATGGAAAGATGAGACGTATTAAAGTCAAAAAGTGAAACAGTTGCATCTACTGCATTGGCCAGCAGAGGTCAGAGTCTTTTAATCTCTCACTTTCCTGGATTTTTACCCTTCTGAATAAGGGATTGTGTTTAAGTTCTGAAAGTTGGAAGGGGAGGAGTGTGAAGCGTAGCGTAGTAAGAGTCAGAAGGATGTGGAATGGGGGGGGGGAAAGAAAAAAGAAGAAAGAAGCCTTTACATTCAGCTCAAACCAGCAGCTTTAAGCTGTTCTCTATAATTTAAGACATATGGAAATTATTAAGGCAGGGACATTTCGGAAGGGGTGTGTGCGTCAGGGTATATGTATAAGAGAACTTGTCTATTTGTAATGAAGACCCTTTTGACTTTTCTCTTTCATTAAACAGAGTGCTCCAAAAATCATGTGGGCAAGCATTAGCTCTGTGTTTTACCCCCGGCTGTGCTCAAGTCTGCAAACACAGCGACAAGCACGGGTTATGTTTACTATCTGCTTGAGTGTGTACACTCATCTGACACTGTCTGGTAAAATATAGGGTAAACACATTGTATGTCAAGTTTGAGGGAGGTTAAGACAGAATAACTGGGGTGAGCAGCAGAGATGATCAGGGCAATAGAGAGTAAATACTGTAACTGCTGTTCCATTAAATGGGATCTGTATACCTTGATAGCTATTGTTCATACATTTAGATTAGATTATATTTGAATCTAAAATAAGACCAGTGCAAAAGGGCTGGGAGACTGAGCCAAATGCTATGCTACATAGAGAGAAAGCGAGAGATGAAGGCAAGACCTATGAGTTTTGTCACCAGCTTTAACCTGTCATCTTTACAACTTTGGAAAACCTGCCCAGAGCCAAATATTTGGGGAGAGATGGCATATAAAAAGTACTATTGTTAGTTGGCAATGCTAGAGTTCTTAAGGGGAAACATAGATGTTATTTCACAAAACAAGCCTGCGTGAATAAGGTACATTTGAAATGCACTGCTGTAGCCAGGAAAATCTTACCTTCCATGCTCTCTCTGCTGATGGAGAAGGAAACTCTCTCTGTTCAGGTTCACTATAAAGAAAGGGATGGGGAGAGGGAGGCAATTAAAAGCAAAAAGGTCAGACACAGTGGGGATCTGTGAGTTAATGAAAGTGTTCCATGTCATGTGATGAAAGAAAAATAATTCATTGGTACAGCTGCTGTTGTGTGGCTTTAGGATAATATTTAGATTTACATATTTACATTTCTGCAATCATTTTTTTGGTTTTAGTGTTTTTGAGCTCACGGGAATTGTGGAACCTAAAGTTATGCTTAGAGACATCACACACTTGATTTAAGAGGTTTAGTCTTTAAGAGTGTGTTTATGTTGATCCTGGCAGTTCCATGTATTTGGTGCAGTATTTTGAGTCATAATTTGTCAGTCAAATTGTGATAACACATTCCACGCCCTAATTAGCGACTAAACTGAGCTTATTCGATATTTGTGGTCTAAATATCATTACCAAGTCATATAGATTGTGTCACAAATCCTCCTGGAGGAAAGCTTAATGAGGGCATCTGAACTAGCCAAGGTCTTTGAAACTTAAATGCAGCTAAAGTTTGCACGACACTGGCTCTCCAATACCAATTCTAGTGGTTCTTGATTTTGACATGGCACTTTATTATACAAACTAAAATATCTAATTATAGTAACTAAGTAAATCTTTCCTTTGTGTCCAGATCTTTGCTAAAATCTTCAGCCATGAAGCACTAGAAAGCTACTTGCCTAAGATCCAACAGGTGATCCAGGAGACTCTACGTGTATGGAGTTCCGACTCAAACCCCATCAATGTGTATCGTGAGTCTCAGCACCTGTCCTTTCAGATGGCTCTCCGGGTTCTCCTTGGTTTTCGAATTTCAGACGAAGAGATGCATTTCCTTTTCCAAACTTTCCAGGATTTTGTGGACAATGTGTTTTCATTACCCATTGACTTGCCCTTCAGTGGTTACAGAAAGGTAAGTGGCTGTAGCATGATGGAATGCGTACATAATTTAGATAAAAATAGACACAGTCTATCATAATAAAGTTAATGGCTTTGTTTAGGGCATTCGGGCAAGGGATACCCTACAGAAGGCCATAGAGAAAGCCATCAGGGAGAAGCCTCTGTGTACACAGGGAAAAGACTATGCTGATGCCCTGGACATGCTTCTGGAGAGTGCCAAGGAGAATGGGACAGAGCTTAGCATGCAGGAGCTTAAGGTTTGTACCACAATTTATTAATCTTTGGATGTGGGATGATTAGTTATTCTTGAAAAAAGGTGATAGAAACTAATAGAAAAAATATCTGTTAGAGGTAATAGAAGATGCTCTTTAGACTTTGTTACTATCGTAGCTTTAAGAAATATGATTCTTGTTCTTTAGAAAAGCACAGATCCCATACGTCTGTTAGCACTGACTTACCGACACAAATTAAATGACTGCCAGATTGATGTTTCCTCTTTCATCAGAAAACGGAAAGCAGGCAAAGATCCTAAACTCAGGGATTACCCTGTAGGTCACATGATTTTCTGGTGGGTTGTCAGTAGGTTTGTGTAGTTGATTTCTCTTATCTCTATTTGATCTACAGGAATCCACCATCGAGCTGATCTTTGCTGCCTTTGCAACCACAGCCAGTGCCAGCACCTCCCTGGTCATGCAGTTACTGCGGCACCCAACAGTATTGGAGAAGCTGCGTGAGGAGCTGCGAAACTGTGGCCTTTTGCATGATGGCTGCTTGTGCCAGGGCGAACTGCGACTCGAAAGCATCTGCAGCCTTAAGTATCTGGACTGTGTCATCAAGGAGGTGTTGCGCCTCTATGCACCGGTTTCAGGGGGCTACCGCATTGCCATGCAGACCTTTGAGCTTGATGTAAGTTATGGAAAAGCTTTGTTGTCTATTAAAATAAAAAAGGCACTCAGATTTAATTGTTAAACACACATACCAGATTTAGAGACATGTTATGTTACAATGTAAATCACTTCAACATTACTACAGAACATCATATGCCAATTTGTGTGCCAAGCCAATGCAACTGTAAAACATCTAACGCTTCCTTTTTATTGTAAAAATTATAGAAGCAATCAAAGAAGAATTAGATTTTCCTGGCAACATTCAAATTCATTTTGCTTCATACTTCAAAATTAATTTGTCAAAAGTAATTTTTGCAGAGCTTAAGACTGAATAAGAGCCCTGTTATTAATAATTTTGCTGTAATATATCCTGAGCCTCTTCATTTCATGTCATTATGCATGTGATTTACAAACAGAATCCCAATAAAATATTGTGCTTAATTTCGTACCAGTTAAATCAGATCCCTAGTTTTGAGAGACAAAGTTTTTCTATTAACTAGTTGTTGTGGTTATTGAAAGCCAAAAAAGGTTACATCACCAAAAATGATGGCACTCAAAATCTGACTTTATACCAACTGGCATCATGGGCAATGCACCAGACAGAAAAAGAGACCATCTGTTTTATATACATTGTACTTTGTCACAAAAAGATACTGTCTACACAGACTTACTGACTTTCTCATTCACTCGATGACTCTAGTTGCAGAGAACAAAGCAGCATTGATGAATCTGTCTTAGGAGACTCAGTTCTGCAAAATAACTGTTGCTAGTAGTTTGGAGTTATAAAAAAATAAACCCCAAAAAGTAAACTAACCTAAAACTCATTTCATAGATTAGGTTTTTAGTATATATAGTTAATCTGTGTTTTCTTCCACCGTTTCTCTTCTACTCTTACACAGGGTGTACAAATTCCTAAAGGCTGGGGTGTTATGTACAGCATCCGAGACACTCATGACACGTCAGCTGTTTTTAAGGATGTCGCTGCTTTCGATCCTGATCGCTTCAGTGCAGAGCGCAGCGAGGACCGCGAGGGCCGCTTTCACTACCTGCCTTTCGGAGGTGGTGTGCGATCATGTCTGGGTAAACAGCTGGCTATGCTCTTCCTCAAGCTGCTGGCTGTAGAGCTGTCTGGAGGGAGTCGTTTTGAGCTGGCCACACGGACGTTTCCACGGCTGATCTCTGTCCCTGTGGTCCACCCCACTGATGGACTTAAAGTCAAGTTCTTTGGCCTGGACTCCAACCAGAACCAGATCATGTCCAAAACAGATGAGATTTTGGGTGCCACTGTGTGAGTGTGGAAAAGTGAGGGAAGATAATTTTTGTCAGTTATGGTTAATATTTCCAAGCAGCAATATTCTAGTAAATAGATGAAGACACTCTTCTTTGTCACTTATGTTTGCCAAAAATGTACAGTCTATCTTTTTCTATAAAAATATAAAAATCAAAAATATATATATGTAATGCAAAGACCATTAAGAAGGCCATTAGGTAGAAGGTGGGCACGAATGTTAAAAAGAGCTTGAAAAAGGAAGTTGTGTGTCTGGCTAAGTAGATATCACAGGGTATGGACAGGTAGGTGCTCGCAGCAAAGTGAGGACATGATGAATCATTCTTATAAAAGCCTGAGGTCTAGTACGGGGGTATCTTTCAGGGCTAGTGTGTGTCTTGTTTATTCTTATTTTTGTCTGTCAAACAAATACTTTATACTACAGTGTATGTACATGTGGTTTTGGTCATATGGGTGTGTAGTGTTATGGAGAGAAAGGATGGATTTCAGGCATATAGGAATGTAGAAAACAGAGTAAGCTAGAACGAATTAGAGGAGTGTGTAATTACTCAGGTGTGTAAGACAATGTAGACTAACCCAATACAATGTTGTTTCGGTATCTGCACATAAATGACCATTTGTTATCCTATTATTACTTTAAACAGTGTGTGTTTGTGTGTGTGTGTGTGTGTGTGTGTGTGTGTGTGTGTGTGTGTGTGTGTGTGTGCGCACGCATGTTTGTGTGGGAGAATGTGAGTGAGAAAATACTCAACCTGTGTGTTATTATAAGTGTTTTGTCTTTGTTATGTCAGGTTGCATCAGGTGTATGTGTGTGTCTGAAAGGACATACGACTCTCGACACAAACTGGGGACAAAGAACATTTATATTGCAAAGAGTTTATTAAAAAAAAAAGATCACTACAGAGAGTTTGCAGGCAACCATATTTGCTGCTTGAGAGTCAGGATGTTGTTCTCGTGGCAGAGCAGAGCACTGTCTGGCCTTTGCTGAGAGGGAGGGACTGTTATTTTTCCTGCTGCTCCACCTTGCAACACTATGATGCAAATGGAAAAAAGGTCAATTGCCGAAGTAAAAGGAATTGCCGATAATCAGCGTGTTGCCTTTTTTTTTTGGCAAAAGGAACCTTTAATGCCACTTCACACAATCTATAAGAGTGAATTACAGTAAGATGGAAGGGGAAACCTTAGGACCTTTGGTAGGACTAAAAACTGTGTAGAAGACCTTTAATACTTTTTTCACACATCATGCAAAGGATTTTTTTTTATTGATAAAATATGCCACTGATCTTTCTACTAATAATAATTGAATGAAATAAAATCTGCTGCTTCAAATGTACCGCTTTCTAACAGGAAGTAGATAGCTCTGGTCGTGTGCAAGTAAAATTTGCTTGTTCTACATACAAATGATGATTGTGTAGCCGAACAGCGTTTGTAAAATGATTGCATCCTCTAATATCGTAACATTATTGCTATTAATATTATTTTAAGAAATATTATATTAATTGTTATTTTTGTTATATTTCAGAATAGAGTTTTAGTATAATTGTAATTTTGCTGGTAAATATTGTTATATTTAGAATGACATGAATGGCAATTATATTGTAAACAGTGTTTAAATGTTGATATGGTTTTATGCTATTGTAATTATTCTATTATCATTATTACCATCACTGCATTTAGTTAATATTAATAAACACAGAAGCACTTGTGGGGTATGTTTATACTGAGAGGCCATGCGACTAAGTGTTGATGATTGAGTTTGTATGTACATAATATTTTATTTTCCTTTTACAAATCCACCTTTGTAAATTTACTTTGTTTAAATCTTGCTTTTCTTTTTTTTTCTGTTACAACAATTCTTAAAATGTACTTGGCAATTTTATAAACCCCTGTAATAAACTATAATGTGAAAAGCCTATGCATGTGAGTTGCTGGTTTAACTCAAAGGTGACGGCATGACAGAAGAGCAGACAACATTGCCGTCTCAGCTGCGGTGACCTGGGTTCAGCTACTTGGGCTGGATTACAGCCTGTGTTGCTTACAGGCTTACTGATGTAAGCAACACCCTTTCAGCATTCCCACCTTATTGATGGATTCACTGTAACTTCCCTTAAATATACAACATATCTAACAACGTTTTTACTGCATAATCTGCTGTATGAGGTTTCTTGGAAAAGTCTCCCTTTTTTATCCGGAATGCAACACAAGTTTCTGATTATGAATAAACACATTTCAGTTGTCAACCACAGTTATTTGTCATTGTCCCACATTAAGCAAAGACCACAGAACACTCTTTTGATGATCTGTGGTAAAACCTTGCCTGCGGAGTCTGCTTGTTTTTTGACAAGGAAAGAAGTAATTAATTCGATTGCACTGCTTCCTTTCATGCTGTGTCATAGTGATGAAGCAGTGTCATGAATGCACATGAACGTACATTTTTTTTTTTTTTAAAGTATACAGTCTTTCTGCAGTGTAATGACATCATATTTCCTCCATAATGATCTGTTTAACCGTCACTGCAGGCACACACACAAACACAGACTTCCTCTTTCTTTCAAGTGGAACAGTGCAGAGAACAGCCACAAAGCACAGTTCAGCACACAACAGCCAAATCCAATAGAAGCAAGATGTGTCGACTGGCACGTTCGCATCAGAGTTGGTACACAGACATGATTGGAAAAACACTTATACAGCCCCAATTTATTAACATTCTCACAATGTATTACAAGCTGCTTACTTATGCAAAGGTGTAGCAAATATAGTGCATATATATAGTGTATATATATATATATATATATATATACATTTCTTGTGGGTTGGTTTATAAATCAAAATTATTTACAGCTTTAAGTAATTCCTGTATCGCTGTATAATAACTTTCATAGATAATAATGAAACACATCATTTCAACCACATGCTACTGGACTTATACAGATTGAGACCTGATAAATAATAGAAATTGATTGAAATTGTGATCTCTTGTGAGGTTTAAGTACAACTATTATAAGTAGTATAAATAGTCAGAAATTAGCTGGGCCAGGGGAGTGATAATGACCCAGCCACTGACAGGAAGTATTTGGCAATGGAAACTGGTAACTGTTGGGAGAGACTTGTTCCAAGTCTCAGATTCTAATCAAATCAATGATGATGATGATAGTGATGATGATGCTGATATGTTTAAATGTTCTGTGCATGACAAATCGTACACTGGGATGCGTTAAACTTGCCGACGTTTGGAAATTATGGCGTACACCTAAACAACATGTACAGTAAAAGTACAGTGGGGTACTTAATCAGGTTGGAAATAGAAAGCCACAATTCCCACATTGCTCAGTTAATTCCAGGATAATTTTAATAGGCTCGCTTCCATCAAGGGGAAATCCTTTTCATGAAGGGATGTACGTGGTTTGGAACAATGTTTAAGCGGGTGGTACATGTCTAAGGAACACCCACAAGACCAAGAATTCTCAACAAACATTGGCTAGAACATCACACTGCCTGTGCCAGCTTGTCTTCGGGGTATAGTGCACACTGGTGCCATCTCCTACTCAAATAATCGATGTAAATGCATTTGATGTGTGAAGAAAGTGTGAACTGTCATTTAAATTTACATCAAGATTACTTCATTTATAGAACTATTTTCTGCAACCATTTGGTCAACCATTTCTATATCAGTCTCATTAACGTTAGTTCTTCTCATCGATTCCAATTGCTGTATGCTTATCAGCTCATATCTATACAGAACAATAGACTTCTTTCAGCTTGCAACCCCCCAAAACGTCTACCTTCACGCTAGGAGTTCTTATTTCCGACCACAGTGTTTGGGAGTGTGCCTGGGAGCAGCATAGAGATATGTTTAGGGTGATTAGATTATTTTATTGTTCTCTTAGGAAAATACTCAATAAGGGAGCCACAGTCCTTGTTGGCTATTGAGCTCTCAGAGACATCAAGTCCCTCATCTCCACAACATTCTTGAGGAGGTTTCAAATGTTTGTATTTCGACTGCAGACCTTTTGCCAATTTTCCACAATTAGACACACAAAGGTTTCATTGAGAAGATATAAGGATCCTTGGCCCTGCTCGACTCGTGCTTTTAAGTGCAGAGCTATGATGAGGAAATAATATTGTTATTCATGATTGTATCATTTGATTTGTGTGTGGAGTGCGTTTGTTTGTGTGTGTGTGTGTGTGTGTGTGTGTGTGTGTGTGTGTGTGTGTGTGGGTGTCGCTAGTTCAAAAATAATTGGATTGTTTTTGTCTAACTTTGTTTAACGAAAAAAAACCTCATCTAACATATACATATGTTTTACTTAAGACAAAAAGGCAAGAAAGTTTGGTTACAGAGGCATTAATAAATGCACAAACTGATCCTAATGCCAAAAGCGTTGCATTATTTTCCTTTAATTTATTTATGAGAAAATCTATAATCTCCCTCTTTCGGTCATTATTCAGGGCACAGGTGATATATGCAAAAAAACCCATACTTATATTAATTAAAAGATGTATCCGTAGGCACTATTTAAAATCTGGTTGTAATTGCCACAAGCTGACGTAAGCTTTAAGCCTTAGAGGCAGATGAGAATATTGACAAGACCTTAAGATGTGAGTCCATGTTTGAACCAAGTCTAAAATATGGCTGTTTCCCAGGAAAGTACTTTTAAAGTAATCATAGTTTCATGGGAATTCCGCTTCTTTGTAAAATGTAAAACCAGCAATATTCTCAAATCTATAGATTTACACAGGTTTAACTGTTGAATTCTTTAATACACTATAAATATATATTTTAAAAGGAATATATGCAGAATTATGTTGATATAAATATACAGCAGACTAAAGGTTTTAAAAAGGGTTTTAGTCGTCCTTACAGAACGACTAAATAGATCCGTTTCTACTTTCTTTTCTTTTCTCTTCTCTCTAAATTCACAATCCTCCCATTGTGCTTCAGATCTGGCAGACTAAGTACAAGTCCTCTTACTCCTGATTATATTTTGACAGTCAGTGGGCTCGAAACTGTGTATAACTGTGTGTGTTTGTGTGTTTATGTATGTGTATGTGTTCAGTGTTGTTTATGAACCAAACTTTTTTTTTTTTTTTTTTTTTTGAGGATAGGAAGCAGAGTTCTGTTAATCGCCTGTGGTCTGCCTCTTAAAAAATGATTCAATCTGGGATCGTTTTGAGGATTAACAGTTGGAAACCAACTACATGATTCATAAACACTCACCAGGAAAGACTTGGACACAAAACTCCAGTCAAACACTGAAGAGAGAAATCACACCACTAATTGTAATGAATAATTTTTCTGATTTTCTAAGTATAAGCTGAAGAAAGTGGTTCGAAGTTGGTATAAAATTATTTTAAAAGATAGTATACACATCTTTCTGTGCAGAGTTTGCATGTTCTCCCCGCGCTTGCATGGTTTTCCTTTGGTTTCCTCCCACAGTCAGTCCATAAACATCTAGATTAGGTGGATTGGTGATTGTAAATTGTACATAGGAGTGAATGTGTGTGTGTGAATGGTTGTTTGTCTATGTGTGGCCCTGAGATGGACTGGCGATCCGTCCAGGGTGTACCCCGCCTCTCGCCCTATTTGCGCTGGGATAGGCACCAGCAGACACCCATGACCCCGAATTAGAGAATAAGCGGGTAAGAAGACGAATGAATGAATGAATGAATGAATGAATGAATATAATATACACACTTTTCTATACAAACAGCTAACAGCAACTACCCTGAATGGTCTGTCCTCTTCCTATATGCTTATTCTCACACTTCACAACAAATTGGCAGACACATCCGTACAGGTTTTCTCCTGTCACAGATATACCTTTGCACTGTCTCATCTCATCTAATCTCTCCTGATCACTTGATTTCCATACTGTTACTATTATCATCTCTCCTGCCAATTCACATTAACATTATTGTTTGCCCTTCTGGCTCCCTTGGAAATTTCACTGTCAAGATGAAGTAGGAAATTACCTTTTAGTACTGATGTCACTTTTCTAACTACCCTTTGGGAATTCTGCAGGGCCCCAGTCTTTCCTGTCTTATCTCTTTTTTAACCTGACATTCAACAGCAACACTCCACTATACAAGAAAGGAAGTGTCCTGTACCCGGTCTTCAGCGTTCCCATCCCAACTGCCTATTTCTATCACTTCTTTATACACTTCATCTCATTCTCTTTGTATTGTTAATTAGACACAACTTTTCTTTTCAACCTTCCATCAATCCCTTCTTCTACCTGGCTTTCACAGCATGGTTTACATTCTATCAAACTTTTAAATGATCTAACAACATGTCATAAATTCCCTTTTTTGTAAAATACACTAAAAGAGACCCCCCCCCCCCCCGGAATCTCTCTCACTGACCAATTCCACCATTTATTTGACACTGTAACATTAAGCATATGTTCTGAAGATAAACCTAATATTCAATTCCTTAAGGTTATTCTGTGATATAAAATGAATTTAACACAGCTGCTTGAGTTTTCTGTCTGAAATTAGCATGAACCTTTCATTAAAAATCAATCTTTTATTTGACTGGCCAATTTTTTCACTTCATTAACCATGGAGAATGCAAAAATAGTCTTGAGCCGATTGTAAATGATTACTGACGACACAACAAGGTTTAGTGGCTTTCCTGTTTTCTTTAGTGTTCTCACACACATCCTCTTTTCACTCACATCAATCATTTCAAGCAGACGGTTTGTTCTTCTTTATTAATTTCGCTTTTTTTTAACTGACTGCGAATAAACCTAACTCTCTCACTCTCTCCCTCCCTCTCCTCTCTCTCACTCTTTCTCTCTCTCTTTCTCTCTCTCTCTCTCTCTCCCCCTCCCTCTCTTTCTCTCTCCTTCTCTTTCTCTCTTCATCTCTCTCATTCTCTCCTCCCTCTCTTTCTCTCTCCATCTCTCTCTCTCTCTCTCTCTCTCTCTCTCTCTCTCTCTCTCTCTCTCTCTTTCTCTCTCTCTCTCACTCCCTCTCTTTCTCTCTCCATCTCTCTCACTCTCTCTCACTGTCTCTCTCTCTCCCTCCCTCTCTTTCTCTCTTCCTGTCCCTCTCCCTCCATCTCTCTCATTCTCTTCCTCTCTTTCTCTCTCCATCTCTCTCACTCTCTCTCTCTGTCTCTCTCTCTCTCCCTCCCTCTCTTTCTCTCTCCCTCTCCCTCTCCCTCCATCTCTCTCATTCTCTTCCTCCCTCTCTTTCTCTCTCCATCTCTCTCACTCTCTCTCTGTCTCTCTCTCTCTTTCTCTCTCTCTCTCTCTCTCTCTCTCACACACACACACACACACGCACGCACGCACGCACGCACGCACGCACGCACACACACACACACACACACACACAC
>JAOTRA010000034.1:5214694-5229892 GCA_026260255.1 Pseudolaguvia tuberculata
CACAGATAATGATTAGGGTAAGGGGAATATAAAACACAGATAATGGTTAGGGTAAGGGAATATAAAACACAGATAATTATTAGGGTAAGGGGAATATAAAACACAGATAATTATTAGGGTAAGGGAATATAAAACACAGATAATTATTAGGGTAAGGGAATATAAAACACAGATAATGATTAGGGTAAGGGAATATAAAACACAGATAATGGTTAATCTAATAGACTCTGCTTCTTTAAGACGTACTTTTTATAGCCAATTATGCTACAGAGCTGCTGTAAATAAACTTAACTTAGTTACAAAATTTGCTTTCAGCTAAATCCTATTAAAATGTATTGTTCAATTTCTTGTCCTGTCCTAACTATTTAAAGAAAATACCAAGCATTACATTAACCCATTTAGTGGAGAAAAGGTCAAATTTCTTGTTTTTCTTTCATTTGTTTTGTTTTATTAAATTTAATTCAATGAAAAGATTTGGCTGGGCTTAAAATCTTTGTATTTATTATTAATGTTTGACGTTTACATGTGGGTATGGCATAAAATTTAATAAAAAACACCATACATTTAGGTGTTTGGGTTCTTATTAGAAACCCATTAGACTAAAAACATTGACATTTGTACCATTTAATTTGATTTGGCCCTACTTATTTAGTTTTCTTATTTCTACACAAACACACCTTCCATTAAAGACGTTCAGGTTTTCTGGAGGACAAAGTGCTGAAATAACCAAAAACACTTAAATTAGATAAAGAAATCTTAAACAAGAACATGTTTAAGTTCTTGTTAAGTATTGTTAAGTATTGGCCCCTCCTCTGGTACTGTGAATACGCTTTACACACTTATTTTTCCAAAAATGACCCATGCTGAGGTTAGCACAGTTCTCCTTAAATGGTCTAAACTGGAAGTAAGTTCTTTCGCAATAGGGTGATGATGACCGCTGACGGTCGAGGGGAGGTGCCATTACCGTCACACAAAGCCCATCTGTGACACATATTTCACACATGTAAAACTAATTGTGCTAATTGTTCTAATTATAATAAGTCATGTGTTAGCAGAAACATTGTATTGTTTTCAGTAATTTAATATAGTTAAATGGAATCAATGGATATAATATCTGAAATGTTTTATAGGTAAAACCTCTGCTTTTGATAGAGCTCAGATTTAACACACAAAGAACACTTGATTGCTGTCCAAGGTGCTGATTTCTATCACAGCAGCTACCGTCACTTTTTAGCACACTTATCCATGAAACTTTCCTAAGAGTTTTTATAAATCATATTTACCTATGTTATCTAGGTTATATTTGTCTATAGACATGCCTTTAAAATCTTCAGCACTGTGTGACTGCAGTCTGTCCAGACATCTTGAAACATGTAGGTGTAACATGGATACTTTACTTTTAATGTTCCCTTGCATCATTTAGCACAAGTGAGAATCCTGCCACCCTCACCCCCTTCCTCACGCTGTCTGACAGATTATTCTTTCCCTTTTCTCCTATTTCCTTAACTTGTTTGCACAGCTGTATGTGTAATGTGTATAGTCTGCTGACTCTTCCACTATTTTCTCGGACAGGGAGAAAGAGAATGAGAAAGAAAGTGAGAGAGAGAGATCATCAGAAAAGAAAAAGAGAGAAAGTGACAAAACTACAGAAAAACAGCAATTCTTGGCAATCACTATTGTTAAAATTAAAATCATTGGTCTGGAGTAGCAAGCAAATGAGTTTGTGCTGATGTTTGGAGCAGAGGGTAAAAAAGGGTTTAAGCTGACCTACAGTGAAATAGGTTTCATCAATCAGTCTATACCAATTATTTATTTGTTTAAATCAGTTTATTTATGTTTCTAGATCGTACACAAAGGAAAGGGGAAGTCTGCAGAGTACCGGCACAAAGAACCGATGTTACTTCCAACCCAACCTTTATAATCATTATACTACAATAATTTATAATAATTATGACATTCTGGGCTTGTCCTGAATTCCTTGCCAGATTGTGACTGGTTCTCACTCACTTGGCCTTGTGTGTCTGTGTGTGCTTATGGCACCCACATTCCTAAGCATAACTCCCGATGAGTGTGGGTGGCCCATTTCAAACTTTTTTCATTCCATGTTCTGTTACCTTGTCTTGCAATGACTATACAATAATATCTAGTGCTGCACTTTATTTCATTTCAGCATCAACATCACAATAGACACATTACAGTTAAACTACAGTTCAAAATGCATGTGATTTAATTTCATTCATTCATTCATTCATTCATTCATTCATTCATTCATTCATTCATTCATTCATCCATTCAACCCCGCTTAGTCCCTATTTCAGGGTCACGGTGGTCTGCTGCGCCTATCCCAGCGCACATAGGGTGAGAGGCAGGGGTACACCCTGGACGGGTGACCAGTCCATCACAGGGCAACACATAGACAAACAACCCTTCACACACACATTCACTCCTATGGACAATTTACAATCACCAATCCACCTAATCTGCATGTTTTTGGACTGTGGGAGGAAACCAGAGTACCCGGAGGAAACCCACACAAGCACCGGGAGAACATGCAAACTCCGCACATCAAGATCCCCGGCCTGGGAATCAAACCCGGACCTTCTTGTTGTGAGGCGACCGTGCTATCCACTACGCCACTGTGCCACCCATTTAATTTGTTTAATTGTAAATTTTAATAATATAGTGAAAGTTTCAGATCGGCACATTGTTTTAAGTCCTGATTCTCTGTGAACATTTCAAGCAAGTTTAACAATAGATATCACAGAAAATAAATTTTTTTTCTTCCAATATCACTGTCATTCTGCCACCTTTGGGATCTTTAACACTTAACCCTTCCAGCTTCGGGGGCGCTATATCATAGCTGACCCTGCGCTATGACCCCACACCTTCTAAGATTGGAAATAATTTTCATTTGCTATAGAGTATATCTGATGAATAAAGACTTTTAATAACTGCCATCCCATCAATTCTGAATAACAAACTTACACTTGCACACAAGGGTATTAAAAAGTCTGTCTTCCTTAACATTAACTTTATCCTCAGATACTAGAACCTTATTTGTTTGTAAAATTATAGCATATGAAAAAAAAAAATGGTGTAGTGATTAGCCCGGTCGCCTTACAAAAAGAAGGTCCCTGGTTTAAATTCTGGGCCAAGGGTCTTTTGGTGCAAAGTTTCTTTCTTGTCTGGGGTTTCTCTGGGTACTCCAATTCCCTCACACAGTCCAAAAACATGTACATTTGGTTGATTGGTGATTCTAAATTGCCAATAGGAGTGAGTGTGGTTATTCGTCTATGTGTGGCCCTGTGTTGGACTGGCAACCTGTCCAGGGTGTACTCCTGCCCCTCGCGCTATAGGTATAGGCTCCAGCAGACCCCTTGAAAAAGGGAATGAATAAGGGAATAAGTTGGTTAGAAGATGAATGAATGAATGAATAAATGAATAAATGAATAAAAAACAATATAAGACCATATTTTTGTGAATGACATTTGGTTATACATATAATCAGAGACAATTTTGGAAACCAAAATATAATGATAAAATTATGAATGTAGCTTTTGAGCACTATGACCACTTAAATCTGACCACAGTCTGAACCATTTATAACATTTTTTTAAAACAGAAAGCAGCCTTCTAAAAAAATATACCAGAATATCTAAACTGTTAGATATGTCCTCTTGGGGACATTTGGTTCTGAATAAAACCCAAAAAAGGCCAACATAAACTTAAATTGGCGGTCCCGCCTTCAATTAATTACTTCCACATTTGGAAATATTACACTTACTACAACAAAACATGGCACATAAAACACATTTCACACGTCATTCACTCAGACATAATCACCTACATACAGACTCTTCCCTGATCATTTCCTGATGAACCGCAATGACTGTACCATCGGAAGTGTCACTCTCAGGCACCCGTATCTTACCGGAGGTGAGTAACTGTGTCCACCTCTGGCTGCTCCCTATGAGAATGAGTGCATGTGCTTCCAGTCTCTCACAAATACACACATATACACATGCAGCAGGCTTTGGCATGTTTACCCATTCCAGCCCAGTAAAATAATCACAGCACATGGTACAATAAACACAGCACATAGAGCATGGTAACTGCAGGGAGATGTGGGAGAAAACCTTTTGAACAGATCCCTCTCTTTCTTCCCCCCATGCACACAGACATATATTCACACACTTACTCAATTAAACCAGCCAGCTTCTGAGACCTGGGCCTTGTTCAAGGTTACAATTGTCTTTCGTCCAGGAAGCGCTTTCTCTGTTGTTTTAATAAGCTCAGAGGGCAAAACCTCAGAATAGCAAGGCTACTACATCATAGTGCTGCTGTATAGGTTTGAAATTAGGCTTTGGGATCAAATAGCCATTCTGTATACCTGCCAGAAACTTAACTCAAGTGAATTAAATTTATGTGTTATCAATAGCAAGTGGCAAGTGGCTGACCAACACAAAATAATAGTTAGGTTTTTAAACAAATACTCAAACACACATAAAAGCATGAAATAAACTGTTTCCTGTTTAAAGGCGCCATATTTCAATTAGTAGTTTGCTAGCTAACCTTGCAAAGTATTGTTTGTCAACTCAACCATGCTAAGTGTTCTCTGTTACCTTATGATTCTGTTTTTGATGATCAAACTCCTGCCAGACAATTCTGCGTGATTTGTCAACAATGTGTTACTACATCATGGATCCTGCTAACCATACATTACACCAAAGTTAAAATGTCAAACTTTGCAATGCAAGCTTGATCAAGATTTGCAATGTCTTTCAGGTAAGCAATAAATATTTATTTTGTAGTTAGAAAGTTTTCAAAATTCGAAAATGAATTGGACACAGTTTGGACCACTGGCTAGATTGTATTTCAAGCAAAATGTTTCTAAATATCTTTTGTTCTCAAAGTGAGGCAATGAAAAAATAGCTAAAGTGACTGAAACTCAATGCTGAAACGTGCTTCATGCTTAACCAGCCCATTTTAAGCCACTGCTTCTTATCCAAGTGACCTCAGGCTGAATTTCTCCCAAAGGGTCATACGGGGAAACTGTTAATGAGAGCCTAATGACCGTGTAGCCAGGGCAGATGAATTGATAGACTTACCAGGGGTATAGCTGTTAGTGGTTTTTTTCCCTATTGCACAAGAACTACAAGGAATCCTGTGTGAAGTAACAGTAAAACAAATTAAAACGAATTAAAGAGAGAATTCCTATATTCCTTGAAGAGATTTTCTAATAAAACTTTTAAACGGAATTTCCTTTGTATTGTGAATATGAATTAGCAGACTGAAGTTAAAGTTGCGCTCCATATTTGTATAATTTGAAATTAGGGTCAACACAACATAAGCTGTGGCCTATTCAGCTAATTTGAAAACTAAGCAGGAACCCTGGAATTACAAGCTGGAAACCTATATCCCTTGAGTTTAGTTGAATAAGATAAATTGTTGAACTGTGACTAAAGGGTAAATTTAAGAAGTTAAACAAAAATGTTTAGGATTTACAATCTTTGTATGTGTCAGTAAGGGTTTCCTCCAGTTTCCTTTCAAAAAGGATTGTATGTTAGATTGATTGGTTGATTCTATGTTACACATCTACCAGTAAGTGTGTGGTTGTTTTGATTAGATAATAAACAATTTGCTTCATTCATGAAAAAATTAATTGGGGAGATTAGTAACAAAACACCCCATAAAAAAAGAAAAGAGATACAATCAAATAAGCCATAAATACAGAAAACTATGAATAAATTATATTTGTATATAAAGTACCATATCTATGTCCACCATATTGGAGACAGTGTTATAGCATGAGCATGTATTTCTGCAAATTAACTTGTGACATTGATATTTACTCATAATGTGACTACCAGTGGAAGTAGCAGGGAAATGCGTCCTGTGGTCTTTGAAGCATGAGAATGGCACATCACAGGCGAAGTGACTTCCGTGGCTTCTTTTCTTCCTGTGGTTTGAGGGCAAAGGAAGAGAAAGCATGCTTTCATTCTGAGACCAGAGAAAGGTAAACCAGTGTCCATGCGACCCAGTGGATAAGATTTCATCCATTTGGCTGCTTTCAAACAGCAAATAAAGAGCTTTGATGATGTCCATGAGCTCTCTGAGAATCAAAACTCAATTTAATTGTTTATAGAAAAGCGAGGACTGTAAATCTGACACATGCAAAAGTGTGTCAAATTCCCTGGATTAAAGAGGTGTTAACCACATCTTGATCTTTTCATTTTTAATCCCACTGTGGCGGTTTACAAAGGCAAAATTACAAAAATTGACTCACTGTCCAAATACTAAGGCCAGGACTTGAATGTAAATGGAATCCTGTTACAGTGGATTTGGTCAAACTACAAGCAAACCAACATACTGAATTTATACTGACTACTCAGTTTCCTGGCTTTGCTTTATTTGCACAGACTGTGTTTAGTCCCTTGTTTGCTTAAGCCACTGAAACAGTCATAGATTCTGGTATAGAGACAAGTGCTTCCTTAGTCATACCATCAAAAATTTCTAAGGAAGCATGAAACATTTTTTTTCTAACCAGTGTTTGTTTTAAAGTCTGAGTTACAAATACAGATTTCCAAGTACTGCAAAAACCGAGGTGCAGAGAGGTATAGACTTTATATGTTTTTCACTCCTAGTGGTATGGTGTTTAGAGGAACGGAGAAACTACCAATGATATATGAATCCTTACCATTTGATACTTGGATGTATTCCAAGGAAAAGACAGGTCAGTCTGGATGTTTGGATATCTGCGGTCGGAAGTGAGTCAAAAGTGAAGGCAGATGCGTTCAAGATCTGTCCAGAAATCATCTAGGCACTAACAAGGAACTCCTACTGCAAATGAATAATATGAAAAGCAAATAATTGCTAAAATAGTTAATTTTAACAAAAAAGAACATTTCTTTCTTCTTCAAAGAAAGTAGTGATTCATATTAAACGTGAGTGTTGGTAAACGTTTAGAGAAATATGAGCTTGTCAGAGTAAGTATAAATCTTTCATCATTAACAAACAGGCGTAGCTTTACAAGCTACCAAATGCAATTTCAGCATGATAAAATATCATAAACAAAATCGGTTTGCTTTCTTAGTCCAATACATTGGATTAACCAAGGTTTTGTTCTTTGGCAATATCACCTAACCTCAGCATGAGCTACGATGAATAAATCAGGTTTATGAGTTTTCAGCTTGGTGTTAAGTCATTTCGCACTGTATTATTGAATTCTGCTGTTTGGAGTTTATGTATATGTTTCTGTTTTTAATGATCTGTTGAATTAATTTCCCATATGAGGGCAATAAAATGGAAACCTGGAAAAATAATATTTTTTATGTTCTTATTACTTTCATGAGTAACAAACAATTATAGTACAAATAAAGTGCTATTATTTTGCTGTCCTCATACCATGAAATTGCATTTTTTTGTTTAGAGAGGAAGGACTTTTTGCCAAGTAGAATTTTACTGTAATATACATAGCAGTCCAAAGAAATAACAAGGAACCTGTAAGAGATTTAAAATTCGGATTTGTCTAATTTAATACAGTTGCATTACTGTAGCATACCAAGGCTGTTGGACAGCATTACAGTTCTCAGGCAGCATTTCACATGCTTCTGGATTCCCAACAACTATTACAATTCCAATATTTCTAAATGTGATCAGCTGTAAGTATCTATATACTTCATGTACAACATGTAATTCATTAATTAAATAAACACTTTGTAGGACTGGCGACTTGCCCAGCATCTACCCCTGCCTTTTGCTTTATGTGCGGTACGATAGGCTCCAATATAGTACTGTGAACCCGAATTAGGGAATAAACAGTTTTTGTTTGATCAATGTTTATAAAGTTTATTTAATAAAATGAATCAAATATAAATTCATTCATTCATTCATTCATTCATTCATTCATTCATTCATTCATCTCCTTACCCGCTTATTCCCGAATCCGGGGTCACGGGGGTCTACTGCGCCTATCCCAGCACACATAGGGTGAGAGGCGGGGGTACACCCTGGACGGGTCGCCAGTCCATCTCAGGGCAATACAAATACATATGAAATAAATACACTTTTGCCCATGATCATTCATAAAAATACACTGAAATATACATTTATTTTATTTTTTTTTAGCAAATTTCACATTTTCAAATACTGTAACTAGATTAAAACTATTGAAAAGTCTCAATGAATATAACATGTTTAGATCATACTTGTCTCAATGGGTTTGTATATATAGTGTCTAAATCTGGGATATATTCTATTGCTATATGAGATAGCGAGGAAGTGAAAAACAAGATTTGGAAGAAATGCTTCGGTTGGCAGATATGTTCAACATAAACCAGATAGCATGTCTGTATTATTTGACTTTTTTCCAGTATGATATTCACTTTATTGAAAACGAGTTGATTGTTAATATCTTTGAACTTATACCAACTGGATGTTTGCCCAACTCATCCTTCTGTCCCGAAGTGGTTTGTAGATCAGTTTACATTCATTATGTTTTTGAAGATATCTTAGTGAAGGGCAGATGTGAAGAAGTGAGTGTATTAAATGAAGACTCATTATTTACCATGTACTCCTTTCTATGACATACTGACCCCTGCTGGAAATTATTTCTTTTTGTGGATGAAATTTACATTATTGTTCAATTAACTAACTGAATTTCAATTAGTGGGCAGTCCGGTGGCGTAGTGGTTAGCCTCACAACAAAAAGGTCCCATGTTCATTTTCCGGGCCGGGGATTTTTCTGTGAGATTGCATGTTCGGGGTACTCCGGTTTTCTCCCACAGTCCAAAAACATGCAGATTAGGTGATTCTAAATTGTTTTATAGGAGTGAATATGTATGTGAATGTTTGTTTGCATGTGTTCCCTGCAAAGGACTGATACATGAAAGACCAAGGTTCGATTCCCCAGTGGTGGTAGAAAAGTCATCTCACAGCAAGAGGGTCCCGTATTCGATTGAGTGCAATTTCACTACAAGGGATAATATTTTTTTTAAAGTGCTACTTGAAGCTCTTAATAAGCGCCTTTGTGGCACTTTTCACCAATCCTTCATATGACGAGTTGTCTAGTATTCAGCCACGCGGGAAACTTTAAATTCGGTTTAGGAGTATGTTTGGTTCGATTTATAATTTAGTATTCATTCATTCATTCATTTATTTTCTTGCCCGCTTATTCCCGAATCCGGGGTCACGGATTCTCTGCTGCACCTATCCCAGCACACACAGGCTGGGGTACACCCTGGACGGGTTGCCAGTCCATCTCAGGACAACCATTCACACACACATTCACTAATCTAATCTGCATGTTTTTGGACTGTGGGAGGAAACCGGAGTACCCCGGAGGAAACCCGCGCTTGCGTGGGGAGAACATGCAAACTTCACACAGAAAGATCCCAGCCCGGGATTCGAACCCGAGACCTTCTTGTTGTGAGGCGACCGTGCTAACCCCTACGCCACTGTGCCGCCCTTGGTATTTATTAAAAATGACAAATGATGGTACATTAATAACAGTTAAAGAGCACTGGTCACTTTAAGAGTTGAATAAGCTGTGATGTTTTGGTATTGAAGGACAGCGTGTTGAAGGACTCGCCATTGCTGAGTCAATTGCTCAACATGTCACTGAGCTTTTTTGATGCATTATAGAGATATATGAGATTGATTAATTGAGTTAACAAACAATGCACTGTTACATAAAATACTGCACAATAACCATGTTTAAGCAGTGGTGACATGATACAAGAATCCATGCAAGTTCAAAGAACCCTCAGGTTCAGCGGCAGTATAAAAACTGAGTCTACTAGACCCTCATCATAGGCCACTGACTGCCCTGTACAGTGACAAAACACTGTCAAAACAAGAACCACTTTGTAAAGTAGTGTCAGGCTTCTCAAGTTCGAGATTCTACACAATGAAACCCATCTCCTACTGCTATTTATTTAAGAAACAGTAACCCAGGATTTATATGTGAGCTGTTAATATAGCAGATTTTTGCATTCCTCCTGGACACGGGGGCTAAATTTAAACTACTCAATACTCTCCATTAGCTGGATTTCCTCAATCTGTATGGATATAAAAGTTCTGCAATTGATGTTGTTGATTTTATATGTGTGGCGCCAGTATGGCAACAATGCCCTACCCAATTTCCTATTTCACATTATATTTACAGCATATGGCAGACGCTCTTACCCAGAGCGTTATCTTTCTGGTATCTTAACCACTAATCTACACCTTCCTTTGACACACCATGGCAGCATGATCTTTATATATTTGACCTTTTTATGAGTCTGAACTTGTCTCTTTTGGACAAAAGGTGGGGCTCAAACTGACTGTCAGATGTCTCCTGCAACATAAATGGCCAAAGCTGTTTGTCAACCATGGTTTGGTTTGCCGCAGCAGAACTGAAAGCAGAGGGCATTATCTAACCTGTTGATGCTTTCAAATGTCCATTTGACAAAGGTCAATAAAAAAAAAAATCGGAGGGTTTCCATAAGCTAAATCTAAATGGCTACTGGTTGTGATCAATCAACCGACTACGCATTTTTGTGGCACAACTATTTTTCTTTTTACTAACTTAGTCTTTGTCAACACTATCATTAGGTTTTCTAGGTCTGTAAGGAAGTGGTGGCTTAGTGGTTAAAAGCTAAGTCAGTGGTGTTGAACTGACACCAGAAAGACTAGGGTTTGATTCCAACCACCACCAAGTCACCACTGTGGGCCCCTGAGCAAGGCCATTTACCTAATTGCTAAGTTATAATTGCCCTTCCCCTCCACCTTTAGCCGTTTACAAAAATTATGCCCATCATTAAGGCAGTGGAGTGTGTCATGCAGAGTTACCTCAACTTACTTACCTGTTAGTTTCAAGTCTACCAAACAAGATCTTGATTATTTGTTTCCGGTGTATTTGATTAGGGTTGGAATGCGGAGATTGACTTAAAGGCTCATTTTGCTGCACTCAATCAACACAATCTGATGCTTAACATGGATGTATGCTTATTTGTAGTAACAGACTTTGAGGTTGGCTTTTAAGTTTTAGCTGAAGGCCTTACACCAATGCACTCAGGCAATATATCGGATGGTCTAGCCTTTATTATCTTAGTTTTCCATGATTACATATCCTTTCTGCCAGCTGATTTTTCTGCTGCTGTGCACACACAAGTTTGCCTGTTTTGAAGTGTACACTCCAATCTTGTCTTTCCCACACTGGTAACTTATATTTACAGCATTGAGCAGATACCTTTATCCAGAGCGACGGGTACAAAAAGTGCTTTGAATCACATAATTGAATACTGGTACAATAGATCACAAATCAACCACAAAAAACTACTGAAATAGTAGCATGGATACTTTTTTTAGTTGAATGCCAAGTGCAAGGAATTTAAGAAAGTTTATCTCACCTTCTTGGTGCCAGAACAGAAAAAAAAATTAGAGGCAGACTGACCTTGTGTCTTAGGGGACGATAAGATAAGCTCACTTTGCCACCACTGGTGTCCCCAACAAAACAGATGCTAAAGTTACCCCTGCATAGACTTTGCCCTCTTATTTCTCATGGTGGAAATCTGGTGGTTAAAGACAGAGTGTGGTTCAAAGCACAACGTAAAGTTTATAATTTGGGTCTAATACATGTTAAGCATCTCTGGAATGGGAGCATTTAGTAGCCACACCAGAAAAAACATTTTGATCACAGCCCGAACATATGCAAAAGCAGTTAGGTCCAGTTGCATTCCAGGTATCGGATAGTTCTTGTTGGCATGTCAGTAGACTAAGGAAAGTACAGTATAATTTTGACAGATCACACCCAATAGGCAATGCTCCTTTGCACTCTGCTCAGTTCTTCATGGCCTTTGATCCCAGAACAGCATCCAAGGTCTTTACAAGAAACAATCGTACAGTCATCTGCAGCGTCACAAGGCAGGGCTACCAGATTGCAAAGCCATATCAAACTTCTTGTTAGTTCTATTTGTCTCTCTCTCCATTCTGTAATGAAGGGGTTTGTTTGCATAAGCACACTGAAAGGACTGCAGACAGAACAGCAATCCCAAACAATGTTCAGGGAACATTGAAAAAGAGAGAAAAAGAGAGGTTGAAAAAAAAATAAATGATTTACTGCAAAACTATGAACATGCTTTCTTAATTCCGTACTAGTTATGTGCTTGGGTTTCATCTGTAGTCTTATCCAAGCCGCTGATCAAACATAAAGGCAGTCCCCTACTGTCAGACACAGAAAAGCCTTTTTCAAACTAAAGACATCTTTGGCTTGTAAATATAAACTAAAATGTGCAGCGCTAAGAATATTCTGGAAAAAACAACATTCAAAAGCTGTATAAACTTTATATAGGCATCCAAAAGCACCATTCTAAAGTATAAGCACAAAATACAGATACGGAAGCATCATCTAAGCATTTTTCACCTGTAATGTTCAGCAAGAGAACATCCAAAGGTTAGCCTGTACTAAAAACACAGCACTAAAGGCAAATAAAACATTTATACCCTGGGCCAGCTGTACACAGACTCAAGCACACAACATTGCTTAAGTATTACAACATGTTATGAAGTATTACAGGGTCATTTATTCTATTACTATATTAAAAATGAACAAGATGATACACTCATGAGAATTTATACGCAAACATTTCGCTGAATTGTCTGTGTCGTATGTGTTACAAAAATTGAACTGAACTACTATGTCGAATTTAATAAAATTCTCCACTTCAAGCCATGAACTTGTTAAGACCTCTTATATCATCACATCTCATTCTATGCACTAAAACTAGCAGCCTTCACCAAAACAGAGGTAGAGCCTTAGTAACACTTGTGCAACATCTGCACTCTGGAAAGTATGATGAAAAAAAATGGAGACGTGTTTGTCTTTGGGGTTTCACTAAGGGACTCTAAAATTCTGCTCCTGAATACTTGGGTTTGCGGTAAAACTATCAACCTGCTATTCATAGAAACCCACAATTTATCATCAAGCCATCACAAGAAGCTAGCGGAGTGCACATATTTGTCTGTAAAAGTAAAAAGGTGGTTTCAATAAAAAAAAAATCTGGTGATTGTACATGATATTTATGCACTGCTGCTGAAAGTCTCAATGGTAATTAAGATGCTTGGAGAAATTATGACACTTTCTTGGATATAAAATCAATGTTCCTCGTCAGGAATGTTTATAAATTCATGCCTGAAAAATGTTATGCAATTTCCAGGGTACAAACAGATCTTTAAACAAAAATCACTCTTACTCACACTCCACACAAACCCACACACACACTAACTTCTTGTTCATCTTAGAATATGGCTTACCAGTAGTTACAGTTCAGTTAGACTACATCACTGGATCTTAACAGCTTAAACAACTTAAACTCAAGTAAGATTGTTTCATTTTTATTTATTAGTTAATCTGGAAAAAGCACTTCATGATGGACCCCAATGTTTCCCCCTCATTTATTTCTTTGACAGATGGAAAAAAAACCCCCAAGAGAACCTTAAGATTAATCCGATGGCAAATCAAGCTCCAAGAACTTTACAAAAAAAAATTGACTATGAATGAATTGTAAAATTATTAGTGAATAAGTGAGACCCCACCAGACAAATACATTTTAATACAAATACAATAATCTTTGGCATCCTAAACCTGGTTTAAAGTAAACTCGAGGGCTAGACTGGTCTGTTTTGTGGTCTGGCAACAAATTTTCAAGAAATAGGTTAAAAGTAGGCTGTAGACTTTTTCCCCCTTAAAATAAAGCAGTGCTGCTGCTAATATGTGGCTAAAAAAAGGGATTCAATAGTACTATTTAATGAAACAATTTTTTATGTATAAATGTAATTAGTATGTTAGTAGTTACATGCAATAAAAATTAAGGATTGATTCTTTAACTGGCAATGCAGTCTATAGGCAACAAGTGCACTTATTAATGCAAAACAGCATTGTACATGCATAAAGTGTAACATAAGAAATGTTTTTAATTTGACCAGCATGTCCATATGTGTTTTTAACATTCTTTTCCAACTTAAGTATTTTTCTAGATGAGCATGGTGAGCATGGTTTCATTTTTAAAGCATCAATAAGCCATTATTAGTCTACGGTAAGCAATTCTAGAATCTAATTTGCATTTCAGTTCATTATAAATGTGTTCAGAGTGATTAAGATCAAAGGTCTGTGCAGGACACATGATTTTTCATTGTTCTTCCACTCCAACCACAATGTCTTCATGTAGCTCAGAAGCTTTGTATACGGGTGCATTGTGATTCTGGAACCATTAGGTCTGTTAAGTCTTTTTGTCACATTCAATGACTTTCTCAACAATTGTGTGTTAGGTTTTGTGGCAACAGTTTACAAAAGACAAATGTTATGGTATGTAATGTTGATGTACTTGAGATTTCAACAAACTCATGACCAAATAGTATATTTTAGATCTGCATGCCACACATTCCATAGTCCCATATTACCATAACACTCTATACTTTACAAAACCAATTAGAAATTAATTCAATAATAAATGTTCATATTTTCAGGTTCACAAACATTAAATCAAAAATGTGCTTTTTTCATTGGTCAAAAGTGAAAAAAGTTTGATTACATGGAGACAGAGCACATGCATTGCTTTGGGACATACTGACTGCATTATGTTTGACATTTTACAGCAGTAACACAGTAATTCTGTCCATTTAATAATGATCCATATTTTCCCTTTTTTTTACTTATTTTTTTTCTCCTGCCCTTATATTGCCATCTCAGGGGCGGATCGCTGGAGTGCTGATAGCGCCGCCTTGTGGAAAATGTCATGGAGAAAGACACCCAGACAAAGAGAGGAGGGTGTGAATATTGCAGTGTAAATTGTTTGTCAGTATTAACTAGGCAAACGATGTGCACACAGTGAGAATCCAAGTAGTGAAGAAAATTTTGAACAGACAATCTTCAGCAGTAACAGCAAGTTACCTAAATTCATTTCTAGTTTAATATTAACTAAGACCAAGATATTTGTTGGTCTTTTTTCAAAAAAGCTGACAACCAATTTGGTCAGGAAAGGATGAGAGTGCTGTATAAAAGAACCGCACAAGCAACAAGCAAGCATACACACACACACACACACACACACACACACATGCACACACGCACGCACGCACGCAAACACACACGCACACACACACACACACACACACACACACACACACACACACACACACACACACACACACACACAC
>JAOTRA010000034.1:5370473-5382088 GCA_026260255.1 Pseudolaguvia tuberculata
AGTGAATGTGTGTGTGAATGGTTGTTTGTCTATGTGTTGCCCTGAGATGGACTGGCGACCCGTCTAGGGTGTACCCCTGCCTCTCGCCCTATGTGTGCTGGGATAGGCGCAAGCAGACCCCCGTGACCCTGAATTAGGGAATAAGCGAGCAAGAAAATGAATGAATGAATGATAATCTGTATTCTTCTAAAGTTCAGAATGGTATACAAAAGGGTGATAGATGTAGGTGGGTTTGCTGCTAAATGTCAAAGGTTGGAACCAAGGTGATTTATAGTTTTTTTTTCTATTAAATCATACGAGTGAGATAACTCTGAATCATCCTCAGAAATGTGCACTTGCCAGGTTGCCAATAAACACCAACCAAACACATCCCTTGTCACATCAATAAGACTGTGTGGTATGGCCTAGAAGCTAATCAGGTTAACGGAAATATTTTGCCAAAACTATCATCATAACCATGTCAGACTTCAAACCAATGGGGTGTAGGGAAAATATTATAGAAGAACATGTGTCATTCCATGTGTCAGCACAGGGTGTTCGACACAGAAACTTAGTCCAATTATGCTATCCTTATATCACAAAAGTTAAACATGAGGTTTGTGTGGTGACACTGAGAAGTGCCTAAAGGGACTGATATTACACATACGTCAGAGCCCACATTTGAACAAACAAATCTGAAGTCTTCTTAGGTCATTCAGAGACAATCCAGCACTTCCAAATCAACAATAAGCTAATGAACCGAAACAAGCAAGTTATCCTATCCAAACCAATGCTTCAGTTTTGTTCTGGTGTGGTGCGTCAGAGAAGGACCTGGTTACAGAGGTCTGTCAGCAAGTGCTCCCTTTTCCCTAGAATCGACCCTAAGCAGGAGGCATGGAGGAGGACGATGGACGAGGGAGGAGGGAAGGGACGGTTCCTGTGGCGCCTGTGGTGAGCAGGCAGGAGTGAAGGAACGCAGTTGCCCACGACAACGACTCGCCACATCAGAGGCAGGCCTGAACCGTAGAAGCGCCTTGTGCAGTATAGTGCCAGGACATTATGTATACAATAACAGAGGCAGCTTTACAAGGCACTCAAAGGAACAGCTAATTAGGAACAGGGCCATTTGTTTGCTAATGTGGGGCAGTTGCAGTGGCGTATTGCAAAAGTATTCCTGGAATAAACTAGATCACCTGTCTACATATAATAGCATGTTTTCCCTAGCTGTAATCACCCTAGAAAATCCACTAAAGTACAGTAAAGCTGATAATGTGAGAATGTACTGTAGGTGTTTACTGAGTCTTATTTTCCAATTTTATAAACGTTCATACAGCTGTTTTACATTAGTAGCCGCTTTTAATACTGTCTAATACTGTTTAATACTGTTCAATTTTGCAGTTTGTCTTTTAACCTACAGAAGGAGTAACGTTTTCATCTATAAAACCACTAAGGGTATGTTAACTCTACCCAAAATATGTTGCCTTTGGCCTTCGTTAAAACCTTCACTGAGTGACAAACATGCTCCTTTTAACCAGAATACATTTTTAAAGGAATCCAAGATCCTAGTTTGGGGTACTATCTGGAGCCAAAACAGAGTCTTTTGGGAAATGATGGGGGCTCAAGTTTCACGTAATGCACTGGGGAGTGTAGCCCAACTTTCTGCCCCCACAGCATAAAACACAAGGAATTCACAGATGTGGAAATAATTCAGAGCACTGGGAGTTTTTGGCCCACTGCAATGGTGTATGCCTGGTATAACTTTGTACATCTAAATTGGTTATATACACAGAGTTGTACATGACCCACTCATCATGAAGCTTAACAAAACAGTACACTCCTTCATTTGATGTGACAGACTCGACAGACCGGCCCTTTATGAAATGTCAATCTAAAACTGAAAAGAGTAACACTCGTGTTAAAAATAAAAGATATATATATAAACAAATGTATATATTGGTTGGCCTAAGAACTAAGGGTTTTGTTTTTTTTTATTAACTATTCATTTTATTGTGGGTTTTAAATTTATTCCTAGAGTGCCATTCATTCTGTCACATAGTAACATTCATAGATTTCTTGGGATGATCTTATTTGACCCAAAAGCGCACAATCATAGATCTTGTATTAACATGTGGTCGTGTGTCAACACGTATATCCACATGCATCTGTCTCCATAATGCACAAAATAGTAGGTATATTAATCTTAATCATAACATTTATAATAATCAAAGCCCATTGATGGATTGGCTGCCTGCCCAGGATGAAGCCCTCATGCCTTTTGCCCTTTAGAGAGCTGGGATAGGCTCCAGCAGATGGATGAATGAATGAATGAATGAATGATAATTATAACTATAATTATAACAATGATAATCATGATAAAATCAATAATAATAGTTATAATTATATCAATTTTATGAAGGCAATAAACCGGCCTATAACAGACACCAAGTAACCAATTAAGACTGGAAGTTAAATCTCCATAATCCTAACATGTAGTACATCCCAAAACCCCACCATCTGTCTCTTGACTGGTCTCAGAACGTTTTTGATGGACATGAGAATCAAAAGGAGTTTTTCACATGGATAGCTGTGGTTGTGGTTCCTTTTTTATTTATTCGGACCCGTACAAGTCATTTGATGGCGGTCCTTTCACAAGGCAAGCCATAAAACAAATGAGAGAAAAATGTTCCTTCATACAAATGCAGAAATCCAAATAACCCCTTGTGCTGCCATAACGTGACAGTTAAATTCACAGGGGGATACAGAAGAGGTATTTACTCTGTATGTAGCACAATGATGGAATAGTCAAAAATATGACCATCTTTCATTTAAAGCACTGTATTTCAATAAACAACTGGCATATCAAATGATGATGATATTACACCAGAATGTAAAGCCAGGCTGGAAAATCAATAATGTAAATAAACTGCAGTCTATAACTGCAAAAAGAAAAAAAAAAAGCCAGAGGGAACAAGTCATTCTTTCAATCATAATTGAATTTTGTTTTCATTTATTTATCCCGATGACTAAACAAACAAAAGGTGGAAAGGTTAAACTGAGAAATGGAAAAAATGTTCCAATTTTTATAATACATTTTATGATGTTATTTTGTTTTTATTATGTTGCTAGTGTTTCCACTCTTTACACATGGCAGGCGAACATATAGGATAAACAGAGGTTATATAGGCATTGATTGATTATAAGGGTAACAATTATTTCATTATATGATTTCAAACATCCCTTGCATTCAATATTCAATAAATAATGACAGTACATTGAAATGGCTGTGTTTGGGAATGAGTTTATGGCATAATGACAATTATAAGAGCCAAACAAAAATATACAGTATTTATCTCTCTCTCTCTCTCTCTCTCTCTCTCTCTCTCTCTCTCTCTCTCTCTCTCTCTCTCTCTCACACACATTCTCTACATCTTTCACTCTCTCTAAGCAGTAATGTGTGTGGCCGTAGGCAAAGCAGTGGTTTATGTTACCGTCTGACTGTGCTGCCAAGATTTTAACCCAAATAAAGAAAAGTGCCCAGGAACTGCTCCCAGACTGAGACTGACAGTCTTCTCACCCAAGTTTGCAGAAGTGCAAAAGAGGTGCCTGTGCAGTGACATTAGGCTGTCCTTGGCTTGCAATTTCAGAATCAACTCTCTCTTTCTTTAACCTAAGATCTGATCCTGTAAGCAGATGAAGCGCCGCCCCCATGTTTAGCGTCTAGGTTGCCAGGGCGATGGCGTAATATTTAAGGCGACGCGCCGGTATGCTTTTTTTTTTTTTTTAGGGTTGTTGAATGTACGGAGTAGTTTGGTAGGAGTTCTCGTTATCTTGGAAAAGTTTGCAATGGTCATGTTCTGTTTAGTTTTTGTAATTACTCTTCTGTTGTATATAGTCCTTTGCGTGTATAGACTCGTGTATATAGTATTCGTCTGTGTGTCTGCGTGTTTTGTTTTCGTTTTCATTCACTGTATCTATATTCGCATCACATTTATAAATATAAAGGATCCGGCTCTCTTCAGTGCTATCACCTCAGCGTTACAGAACAACCCACCTCTCACGGAAGTACTGAGGTGAACTATTTAATTAAGCCGTTTAGCCTTGAGTTTTTGTCGGCGGCTACGGAGGCTAGCCAGCTAGTTGCTGCTCTCCGTCTACATACCCAGGCCGTGCAATCACTAACCGGACATGCTAACCTCCTAGCCCGATTGCTAGCGCCAGTCCCTTCCAGTAAGCGTCCTGTCCTGTCCTGCCTGCGAGGTTCAATGGGAACTAGGGACGGTGTCCGGACTTTGTGGCTGAATGTCGCCGCTTTTTCGCGCACTCTCATCACTTTCCATCGTCTCGAGCTAAGTGCAAGGTTTTTTTTTTTACTTTTGTTATGCGACGAGGCATTACAAATTGGCTATAGCTACCGTCTGGGACTTATACTGGCGGCAACCTGTGGGACTGGACCACTTTTTGCACTGGATATCTGAGGTCTTTTTGGGACCTTGTGAGCCAGAGGATATGCCTGCATCAGAGCCCTCTGCGTCTGCATCAGAGCCCTCTGCGTCTGCATCAGAGCCCTCACCTGCGCCTGCGCCTGAGCCCTTGTCCGCACCTTCACCTGAGCCCTTATCTGCGCCTGATTACTCATCTACGCCTGATTCCTCATCTACACCTGATTCCTCGTCTGCATCTGATTCCCCTTTGGTCCCTTCAGAGTCTCCCTCGGTCCCTTCAGAGTCCCTCTCGGTCCTGCCTCTATGTCTGTTTCGCTTTAGCTGTTCATGTTTGTGTTTTAGTTTGTTTATTTAATCCTATATGCCCTGATCGACCTGATATGTTGTTGTTGTTTCTGTTGATTTGTGGTCTCCTATAGTTAACTGGGTACTTTCTTTCTCCCTCTCTCTCTCCCCTTCCTCGGTTCCTCGTTTGGCCGCTGTCTATGTCTCCTTGCCCTTGCTCTGGTCCATGTTTCGAGTATGTGCCTTCATCCCTGGTCTCCCCTTCTCACTCTGGTTTCTAAACCTCTTGTGTTCCCTGGCTTTTTCCCTGTTCC
This sequence comes from Pseudolaguvia tuberculata, assembly GCA_026260255.1. Taxonomy (NCBI): domain Eukaryota; kingdom Metazoa; phylum Chordata; class Actinopteri; order Siluriformes; family Sisoridae; genus Pseudolaguvia; species Pseudolaguvia tuberculata. Next base: position 5,375,494 of record JAOTRA010000034.1, read on the forward strand.
ATTTTTTTCCCCCGTCTTTGTTGCTCCCTGGTGCCCCGACCTGTTCTGCCTGGCTGTTTTCTGTCTGTACCTCCCGACTTACATGGTTGTGTTTTCTGTATTTTGGTTTTGGAAGTGTTTTGTTTTTGTTTTTTTGTTTTTTTGGTTGTTTGATGTCTGTTTTCTAGGGCTGTGCCCTAGGGGACGCCAGGAGGCGTCCTTTAGAGAGGGGGCTATGTAAGGTGGCGAACCAAGCTCCCCCCTCGCTCAGCGTCACCAGATGAAGTGCCGCACCATGTTTAGCGTCGTCGTCGTCCTGGCAACTAGGTGACGTAATATTTAATGCGACGCGCCGGTATGCGTGTGGTGGGTTGTTGAATGTACGGAGTGGATAGTAGTTTGGTAGAAGTTCTCGTTATCTTGGAAAAGTTTGGTATGGTCGCGTTCTGTTTAGTTTTTGTATATAGCTTTGTAATTACTCTTGTTTTGTATATAGTCCCTTGCGTGTATAGTCTCGTGTATATAGTATTCGTGTGTCTGCGTGTTTTGTTTTCGTTTTCATTCACTGTATATATATTCGCAGCACCTTTATAAATAAATCTCTCATCTTCACTGCATAATGGATTCGGGTCTCTTCAGTGCTATCAACTCATCGTTACAGATCCAAAGCAACCAAGGCAGGTTTATCACTTGACTTGAAGATGATGCCTCTAAATAGGAAAAGTGCCACAAACCGAACTCTTAAGTGTGCCAACAACTACATGCCCAGTTTGCCAGCCAAGAGAATCTGCATTGGTCTTGGTCCTAAGGTGATATAAAGTTCTACAAGCACCAGGTGAGATGGATCGGAGCCTGATTCAAGACCTTGGGAAGAGTATAGGAGGTAAAGTTGATTTGTATTTGTCGTGATCCTACTCTTTAATTCTTTTTTTTTTCATCCCCTTCTTTTCCACTCTTTTGGAAACAGATTTATTTCAGTTAGCAGCGGACCTACACTGTTGCTTTTCAGCAGTTTTTCTTAAACTATAAGGAGTGCTAGTCCCTCTTGTGACAGAGAGAGATGAGTTGTGGCAGCAGTGTTCTCAAACACAAATCCCACTTCAATCCTTCTTGGAGTCCTCATCTCCCACCATTCCAAAGAGAAGAAGAAGATGCCAAGCTGCAAGCAACATTTTTCTAAATGTTTTCTCCCGTGACTTGTTTTTTTTTCCTTGCATAAAGTAAATTGGCTATTTGAGTCAAACTCGGGTAAAGTCAGGGTCATACAGTGCATGAAACAAGACCAGTGAACTTCTGCAAAGTAAATACATCTCAGTGGTATTTAACTGAGATTCTAATTTAAGTATCTTAAAAGCATTTTAAATTGTGTGCACAATTAGCCTGGCAATTGATTAAAAATTCATCTGTTATTCTTTTCATTTTTTGCTTTTAAATTATTGTTGTAATTGTTTTTATGCTAAATTATGATCATTGATATGATAAATTAGGTGAGCATGAAGGAATAAATAACAGACTATGTTATGTATAATATTCGTTATGCTCATATGGAGGTCATTTTGACTTCTGATTTTCATTTGCAATCTTAGAACAATTATTCTGTGTATGTTGTGCCAAGGCAAAAGACTAGAGAATAATCAAAACACATTTGTTTTGGGCAAAGTGCAGCTAATGTTAGGAATGAGGCATTGGTTCCGTTGTTAAGAAATTACCCCTAGACGCTGTGAATAAGGGTGTGTTCTGTATATAACATCTCATAAGGTCATACCTCAGTTAGTGTAAGTGCCCAAAGGAAACCTAGAGCAACCCAAGGAACATGACTCCAGTGACAGCAAAGTGCAGCAGAAAGAATTATACTCATAAAAAAAAGACTTACATAATCAAACTATATACGAGTCTGTCACACTTAACAAAGATGACGTTCTCAGCCTTACACCCAAACGTCTCAGCAACTTAATTTTGTGGGGATTTGGATATTATGGACTTGTTTGTGCTTTCATGAAAATATTTTGGAAAGAAAAGATTAAAAAAAACTTTTACCTGTCCAGGAATGAGAGGTTCCTTGTCATCAATGTCAATCAGTATGTCATCCCTTGGTGTGTGAGGTATGGATTCTATAAAGAAAAACAATAAAGACAGATTAGTTTAATATATATAGCCTAGAATTAACATTTTCTCTTCAAAACGTTCTTACCAAGCGCTTCCACTGTGGGCTCTTCATCCTGGATTCCAAGCATACAGCGGTATGCCTCCAAAGAGTGAATTGTACATTGTCCCACTACTGGCTTCCTGCCAAACTGTCGGTTGTCGATAACTTTAATCACCAACGGAGGCATGTATAGTTCCTCCCTGGGCAGTCGCTGAGTATTCAAAGGTAATAAAGTAAATTTCAGGATGTAAGTTCTTTCTAATCTTAATCTTTTTACCACTTATCCATCTATACAGATAAATTGATGTGGAAAAAAGGTCACTATGCTGCTGTCAAAGAATAAGACATGCTGACTGTGACATCTTTGAAGTCCAGTATTGTTTTTTTTCTACATTTCACGTTATTAGAAAGAGGCTCATCTTCCGCCACAACACTCAGAGCAACTAACCAAAGGAATGATGACATGGCGAGCATCTGTCTCACGCCTGACACTAAGCTGTCTCTAACTGACAGTAACATGTCAACATTTCCAGCCAGCATTTGTTTCACACTAAAGCCATTCACCATACGATGAGACTCAATTGATGGTCCAGACTATATAAAGCTAGGTAATTACAGGTTGGATTCACTTGATTTATTGTAATGCGGCTGTGGCGATCACTGCAACAATGATGCTTTAAAAAAACTATGCAGTCCATCTCTAGGCTGATCCAGGTTTTGCTAAAGAAACAACAAGCAATAAAGATGCACACTTGTTTTAATTATACAGCTAATGTATGTTTAATTAGCTATAGCTATGTTTGATGCATAACTATTACATTTTAATACTTGCGTAAAATTTTGAATCATTTTGCAATACAACCCCTATAAAGTCTCCAACTAGTATTGGTAGTGATAGAATGGTAGTTCAGGGGTAACGGTGTTGGATTGCTAATTGAAATATCAGGGTCTGATTCCCAATAACAACAAGATGACATTGCTGGGGTCCTGAGAAAGGACTTTAACCCACAATTGTTCAGTTGTATTAAAAAAAAAGCTAAAATGTAAGTCGCTCTGGATAAGAGGCACCCACCAAATGCTATAAATGTAAATGTAGTACAATCTTTCTAAACTAAGTTGTGAATATACATAAGCTTTAAATGTACCACATCAATGAAGAGTGTGTTAACATCAAAGTTGGGATTTTTCTTATTGTTGCGGATGACACAGGACTGCACCATAGAACCTCCACACTCGACCTGCAAGCTGGGGGATGACACACTGGCCAGCTGGAAGCTCTTCAGATTACGCACTCCCCATGCCAGAATCTAAAGTGGTGATACACTGATTTCTCATTTCATTCACACTATTTATTTGGTAAGTAATGTTGGTCAGTTTTCTGTGCTTGCATTGAACATACCTCAATAGCCGTACGCTCTAGGACAGGTTTGATGCCAAGTGGCACCATGAAGACATTTGGCTCTCTCTGAGGAGGGAGGAAAGGCAAATCTGTGTCTTCTGGCTACAAAATAAAAGCACAAAACACATAGAATAGCAATAGATGGCCCCATTCTGAAACAGGGTACCAACCGAGAGGTTTCCTTAATATTACATCAGGTTCATATATGATGAACAGTGAGACATACAATACCCCCCCCACCACACACACACACACACACACACACACACACACACACACATGTTTCAGCTCCAGATTGTGAGGGAAATTGGTCAAACAATGTTGTGTTAAATATTAGTTGTGGTGAGCCAACATGCAAAAAAAAGAAATCCTGATGGGAATTGTATTGCTGTTTTCGGGAGCAATGTGAAGTCCACAATCAAGCAAAACTTTGCTACATTTTTTACATTCTTAAAACTACATCATGTACGGTTTCAGGATCAGTTTTATCTGTGTTAAAGTTTCTTTTTAATTAAAAAAACACTAAATACAGTGTTCCCTGGCCACTTTGCGCTTCATGTTTTGCGGCTTTGGTGCTTCGCGGGTCAGCAGCAGCCACATTGTGGAAAGGAGCGTTGTTTCATGTTGATGCGCGAGAGAGAGAGAAGGATCCCTGCATGTCAACCAAAGAGATGACATCGACCAATAAGAGTACGAGTGGATACCATATTTAAAACATTCTTGTACAGTACCCGCATACACACAAATTCCTAGGGGCAAATACTACTTTGTGGTTTTTCAGCTTTCGCGGAAGTTTCTGGTCCCCATTAACCGCGAAAAACGAGGGATCACCGTAAACAAAAACAGTTACAAAGCAGACTACAAGCCGCATGTTGTGAGCAAATATTGTATTTGATTTTAATTTAACTCAATTGAATTAAACAGCCCAATAGTTTGCTTTGTTATTAAACTAAAGGCAAAAAATAAATAAGCAAATCCTGTAAAAATACATTTCTATTTAAACTGGTTTCTTGCTCTTTAAAACATCCAGTTTGGTTCAATGTAAACTTATACAGACGTATTTCAGATAGCAATGATCTCCTTGACATCCCTTTGGACCAATAGTATACAAAGGTTCTGACAGTGCAGTCTTCTGACTTCAAATTTTATTTCTAACATACACATCTTTATATAGTAAAACCTGTGGTGTAATGCTTTATTTATTGTCTGCACATAAAAATAACATCATTGAGGGTGAAAATACTGAAAGCAGTATAATTACCATATCATTTTTACATATTTACTATTTAATAGTTAGTATTAGTATTTATTATGTCTGACTGCTGCTCATCGAGTTTTGGGACTGTTCGATGTGGACCGTTATTTTTACCACGGATATTCATCCCCACTTTTTATTGTGGTTAACGTTTATCGGTTAATGTTCTATTAGTTTGTGTCTGTGTCTGAATTTATTTTGTCTTGTATGTAGAAACATTTTTCAATTTCACTGTATATACTGCGGGTGGCGTGGTGGTGTAGTGGATAGCACAGTCACCTCACAACAAGAAGGTCCCGGGTTTGATTCCCGGACCGGGGAACTTTCTGTGCGGAGTTTGCATGTTCTCCTCGTTCTTGCATGGGTTTCCTCCATGTACTCCGGTTTCCTCCCACAGTCCAAAAACATGCAGATTAGGTTGATTGGTGATTCTAAATTTTTCATACTAGTAAATGTGTGTGAGCGGTTGTTAGTCTGTATGTGCCCTGTGATGGACTAGCGACCCGTCCAGGGTGGATCCCTACCTCTCACCCTATGTGCGCTGAGATGGGCACCAGCAGACCCCCGTGAGCCCAAATTAGGGAATAAGCAAGTAAGAAAATGAATGAATGAATGAATGAATGAATGAATGAATGAATGAATGAATGAATATAATGCACTGTCATATATGGTTCAAATGACAATTAAACTTATTTGACTTTTGCCTTTTTCTGACTAATATGCAGGTTGAAAAGTAGAAGAAATGTATGTAAATACTTTACCCATTGCTGCAAACCCTCGGAGAAGGCTGCTGAAAATACAATCTAGAAGATAAAGGAAAACAAATGGAAAACAAGAAGACCAAGAAGATCAATATGAAATGCAGCAAGCTAGTTAATGGTTAAGACTAATAGATGCTATCAGCTTTACTCACCTCATCCATAATATGAGAATGTGGAAGCGGGTCACCCTATAAAGAAAAAGCTGTGTATTACAGCACTGTTTACTGTGGTGTACATAGGATGATTAGGATCTCAATAATGTTATTTTAATATGAATTCTTTATTATCATTGATCAGAAACTCAGCTGTATCAGACAGGCTCTAGGCCCATCAAGTGATGTGAAATGAATGTAAACTGTGTTTTACATAACTAAACTAGTTTAAGGGATGCAAATGTCAGATGTTCATGAAACTGTGATCTATTACAAACAAATAGATGTAGAATCATGTAAAATAAAGAATAATTAAATAAAGTACTTCTACTTTCCGATGATGAAATTGGAGTTTATTCATAAAATCTAGCTAGAAAGAAAAAAAGATTGTAAGTTTGAGTTGCTCAAAGGAAAATGAAGAACATGTAATAATTCATATAATGCTCATACATTTCTCTCTCTATAGTTCAGCTATTTTTCTGTTTCATTATTTTACGGTTATTCTATTCTCCCAAATAATTTTGTTCCACTCGATGCCGTAAATATAAAAATATGTAAGGAAAATGCCTGAGTAAATAATTACTTGGTGGAACCTACTATGTATTTATATCTAAACGCAGACCGATTGTCTCTAGTTTTGACCATGTGGGGACATTTTTCTTGGCATTTTTTTCCCAATAATATTTAAAAAAATGAAAGAGCCAAATGGTTTGCTTTTGTTCTTCTGGGTTTGCAGGGTTCCGGTTATAGTTCAAAGTGCAGACTATTAATTGGCCGCATTAATAATTATGCCAATGGATGGTTCCCATAAATATTGTAGGATAAAATGTGCGTGTTTGTGTGTGTGTGTGTGTGTGTGTGTGTGTGTGTGTGTGTGTGTGTGTGTGTGTGTGTGTGTGTGTG
>JAOTRA010000034.1:5408512-5419922 GCA_026260255.1 Pseudolaguvia tuberculata
AGAGAGAGAGAGAGAGAGAGAGAGAGAGAGAGAGAGAGAGAGAGAGAGAGAGAGAGAGAGAGAGAGAGAGAGTTTGTTTTTCCAATAATAACCTCAGCTGCTGATATGTGGACACATGAACACAGCGAGACAGAGACAGGGGTCTTGGTTGAAGGACAGAATATATAAAGCAAAAGGCAAGACACTGTTTCTCCTTTTTGAGTTAAAAGTTAAGTGTTTTTTCAACCCTCCAACCCTCATCCCTACCTTCATATGTGACACAGCAGTAGGCATCTGTGATGTCCTCATCAAGCGTCAACACATTCTGGGCACAAAGAATAAATACACGCAGCATGAGGAAAGCAGCACCAGCCCTGTCCACATCCACCACCTTATGCAAGTCACACCCCAGATGCGAGTGTACGATGCGTCTGTGTAGCACAGAGCAGTCTGAATGATTCCTGAGCAAAGAGGGGGAGGAGAAAGGAGGAGAGAGGGCGACAGAAGAACAGAAAGTAAAAGAGGAAAGAAATGTTGGTGGCAGTCCTTGGTCCTTGTCTGGGATGCCAGCCTACGCACACACGGGGTGTCAAAGTGGGAGAGTCTGACTCATGCATACGCACACCATCACACACACACACACACACACACACACACACTGACCCTTCAATCATAGACAGTATTCCCCTTAAAGGCATAGAACTCTTTTTAACCTGTATTATTTAATGTAACATGTATAACAATGTAACAAAAATAAGTAATGAACGAAGAAAGATGATCAGAATATAAAACAAATACTGTTACAATATACAATAAATATAGATAAGATGGGACATGGGAAACAGAGATAAATCAAGTTATTTTATTTTTTGCCGTCATGTATTATAGTAACCAAATCTCTTGGCTCTGGGTGAGATACCCTCTTTTGAAATGTTCGAACATCAAATCAATAACTTTAAAACACAATAATAACAGATTCAAATGCATTACAAGCATTTTGGTGCAAAGTCCTGGGTTCATGCTTTAATGATTCTTTGCCTTTTTTGGGGGGGATTTCCCAACCTGATCTCCAGCATTGTCTGTTATCAGTTCACCTGCTGATGTTGTCAAATCCTTCACACTGCATGTTCAGACAAATTGTGTGAGGATCTATGTTATTAAGAATCATTCTGATACTAGACTGAACTCAGACTATCTAATAAATTCCAACACTGCTGCATGTAGGATGTAGTTGCTACCCACTCAGATGGGTAGATGCTAAAACTGCATTGTCATGATGATGCCTTGGTCTGTGTAACATCTGACAGCAGCTTGATTTGAGGAAAGGGACAAATTTAATTAAATTGGACAAAAAAATCTCAGGATGGATCTTTGGATCTTTGTCACTATAGGATGATTGTGCGCACACACACTACCAACACACATTTCTGCGGCTACGAGAGTCTACTGAAATATAAACACCGTGTTCTCTTATTCTGATGCAGACATTTTTATAAAGGTGAGAATGGAAATATTTTCATTAGTAAACAATGTAGAAATTAAAACAAGCAAAAAAGGTTCAAGGTTCATATCCTCTGCAGGGGTGAAGATAAAATCATGTATTTCTGGCTTTTTCTTAATGACAGCTGGGACAATGGATGAACAGACAGATGAAAGGAAGAATGGATATATGGATGGATGAATGGGCGTATGGATAAACGGACGGGCAAATGGATGGACGGAAAAATGGATGGATGGATACATAATAGAAGTTTTCAAATTCTAGGATGATTTACATTCCCATAGTGATAACCTATTTATTAATTGAACTTTGCCTACATATGCTGCAAATGTACAGTTCAATGGCTCCCATAGAAAAACAATTAAGTAAACCAACATTGTAAATAAATTATGAAGATTTGCTCCATGGCAGCACTAATAAATCGCCTTGTGGATTTGGTGTAATGTTATTGTGCACCTCATAGCACCAAAGGTAGTGTTACCACATCAACTTATTGCACAGTGTCCATAAATTAGTCCTGAGATCTGGTTACTGTTTGTATGAAGTTTCCACATGCCTGTACAGCTTTCCACTGGATGGTATTAGAGCCTAGTATTCTGATTTCAGTTCCGAATATCTCAGGTGCTGGAGCAAGTTAAATCATTCATTCATTCATTCATTCATTCATTCATACAGCGCTTTGTGCTCAAAGATTGAGGTCAGATGACTACCTGAGTATATTGAATGACCAGGTTATTCAGTCACTGGATTTTATCTTCCTTGATGGAACGGGAATATTTCAAGATGGCAATAACAGGATTCGGGGAAGGGCGGCGCGGTGGCGTAGTGGATAGCACGGTCACCTCACAACAAGAAGGTCCCGGGTTCAAATCCCAGGCCGCGCTTGCGTGGGTTTCCTCTGGGTACTCTGGTACCTCCCAGAGGTACCTCCCACTGTCCAAAAACATGCAAATTAGGTCGATTGGTGATTCTAAATTGTCCATAGGAGTGAATGTGTCTGTGAATGGTTGTTTATCTATGTGTTGCCCTGAGATGGACTGGTGACCCATCCAGGGTGTGGACTCATCCATACTGTTACCTCGAATTCGGGAATAAGCGGGTAAGAAATGAATGAATGATTCAGGGAAAAGAGGTCTGTCCAGGTTGTACCCCTACCTCTTACCCTATGTGCACTGGGATAGGCTCCAGCAGAATTAGGGAAGAGGTCTTTTCCTTTTCACACATGAATTGGCCACTAATATAGATTATATAGAGTGTGGCAATTTGGTGGCGACAAACAACCTAATAAACTACCTGATGGACTGTGGGAGGAAACCCAGTAGGACTACCAAGAGAAAACCCAAGAGCGGACAGAACATGCAAACTCCACTTAAAAAGACCTTGTGCCCGAGAATCGAACCCAAAAACGGTGCGGCCCATAGTTTAATTATAATTTTCTAAAATAAGTTGAAAACAAAAATGCAATTCAAATAATCAAATCAAAAGGTTTTGGCTATATATAAATAAATTTTGTATTGACACCCCCACCCCCCTCCCAAAAGAATGCGTTAATCTGCTAATCTGTGCTCGATTACTTTTGTCTATGCCCACGACTTTTTGCTTTATTCAGTAGCAAAGTTCTTTAAACTGTTCTAATATTTTAGTTTCTATTGAAGTAGACATTTAAGTAGTCAAATGTTTCATGCATTCATTCATCTTATTCCCTAATGGGCTCTGCTGGAGCATATTGCACATAGAGCGAGAGTCAGGGGTACACCCTGGTCAGGGGTAACCAGTCCATCACAGGGCCACACATAGACAATAGTTTGCCATAATTTCCTATCATGATTGAATTTTATTATCTTTGATTTAGTTTATTTGTGTTTTGTGTGCAAAAATAAACATACTTATGATCATTTCTTCCTTTCTCAGTTTAAAGTCACTACATCAGTTCGTACTTTAATCACAGCGGTTTTTTCCTTTGTTTCTAGGGATCTGTATATATTTTCTTCCAAATTCTCTCATATTTCAGCTTCATACCGGAAATTAAGTGTATCTGGTAGCCGATTTCCGGACACCAATTATATGTTTTCCAGCTGTTTGCTATGAACAGGTTATTAGTGGGCGGGGCTTAGTTTTCCTTAGCAGATTTATCGATTAAACTTTAACTCACATTCAGACGGAAATATAATAGAACTGAGCCGTTAAGTAAGTCAAATAAATTATTTGATTATTATAAGTAAATCACGTTAATATATTTCGTTTATTTGCCTTTTTTTAAATCAATTGGACCGTATCGTTAACGTTGATATTATTTTAGACGAAGGGACGCCCTTTGTTGAATATAGTCACGTGATCAAATGTTTTATTGTATCACTTTCCTAAGTTTTTTTCCCCTCCCCATTACTAGCAATGGCCTCCTTCAACAATTTTCTATCAGAAGAACAGTTGCAGTGCTCCATCTGTCTGGAAATCTTCACTAAGCCTGTCTCTACTCCATGTGGACACAATTTCTGCATGGTTTGTCTCACCAAATACTGGGACAGCAGTCAAAAGTGTAACTGTCCATTCTGTAAGACAGACTTCAGCAGAAGGCCCCAACTTTGCGTTAATACCTTTATTTCGTCTCTGGCGGCTCAATTCAAAGAGTCGGTGAAGGTCAAATCCAGCACTCGGATAAAGCAACCCCCTAATGCACAAGGAGGTGTGCCATGTGATGTCTGTTTGGACCCCACACATGTAGCCTTAATGTCCTGTCTGTATTGTGGCATATCATTTTGTGGTACACATCTGGAGTATCATAAAATCATAGCAAAGTTTGAGCAACATAAATTAATCAATGCTGTAAAGAACCTGGAGGACTACATGTGCCAAAGGCATCAGAGACCTTTGGAGTTTTTCTGTAAGATTGATCAGAAGTGTGTGTGTGTGTTCTGCATTGAGGGGCCGCATAACTGCCACACCACCATTCCTATAGAAGAGGAGAGTGCAGAAAAGAAGGTGAGATGCTTCAGTAATCTGTTGTCAGCATGACTGGATAAAAAATGCTTTAAAGTAAAGCTGATTTGAAGCTCAAAGTATTTCCGAAACTGCAGATTGAATCTTCATACTTTAAAGGAAACGTCAAAGAGAGTAAAAATGAAAAATACAGTTTATAATCTGGTTTGCCTTATGCATGAAAATATATTACCTTTTAGTACAGAAAATATGGTTAGCAAGCTGTGCTTAGTTACCGTATTTTCTGCTCGCTTATTCGTGATCACGGGGTCTGCTGAAACTTTTCCCAGCACACATAAGGTGAAAGGCAGGGACACATCCTGGACAGGTTGCCAGTCCATCGCAAAGCCATACATAGACAAACAACCACACACACTTTAAACAATGTTTAAAACTGTAAAATGCTTCAGACTCATGTTCCGCTTAAATATTTCCGAAAGAGTTTTTGTGTGGGGTGGAATAGGGCAGTACCATTCATCCATTCATTCATCTTCTTACCCGCTTATTCCTGAATGCGGGGTCACGGGGGTCTGCTGCACCTATCCCAGCACATAGGGTGTGAGGCGGGGGTACACCCTTGACGGGTCGCCAGTCCATCTCAGGGCAACACATAGACAAACAACCATTCTCACACGCATTTCCTCCTAAGGAAAATTTTTAGAATCACCAATCCACCTAATTTGCATGTTTTTGGACTGTGGAAGGAAACCGGAGCACCTGGAAGAAACTCACGCAAGTGCGGGGAGAAGATGCAAACTCGGCACTGAAAGATCCCGGCCCGGGGTTTGAACCCAAACCTTCTTGTTGTGAGGCGACTGTGTAGTACCACCGCGCCGCCCCCTAGGGCAGATCCATTTTTTTGTGTGTGCGGCAAATGTTTGGAAACAATTGATTTTAGTCAACATGATTATGCTGTACTAAAAACTAGTTGGTTTTCTTTTTTGCTTAACAGTTCAGCTGTTGGTGAGAATCAGCTAATTGAAACTATTTGCATAACCATTTAATCTGTTTTACCTCTGGCTGCCTCATGATTTATATTAATGACTGCATAAATGAATTTTAGTTATAAAATCAAGAGGTTTTATATCGGCAATATCAGTCTGCATTTAAGTGTAAAACATTCCCAATTGCAGCATTTGGCAGACGGCTTTACACAGAGCGAGTTACATTTATTTCTTTAATACAGCTGCGCAAGTGTGATGAGAAACGTTCTCATGGGCCCAACAGTAGTAATTTGGTGTTGCTGGGAATCAAACTCGGCTCTTCCAAATATCAGTCCAACACATGAAATGCTGAGCTACTGCTTACCTCAAATTCCATTGCCAGCGGCAATATGTGATGCAACATGACAAATGAATATTTTCATCAATCCACAGTCTCAGATGCAGAAAATCCAGGCAGATGTTCAGAAGATAATTCAAGACAGAAAAAAAATGATTGTCGACATGAAATATTCTGCAACCCTCAATAAAGTGAGTCTGGTTTGAAGACAATCTCGCAAATATACCACATTTTCTGCTGGTATGATGTTAATGGTGATATTTTTGTGAATATATTGTAGGAAAACATAGAGAGGGAAAAGGAGAACAATTCTAAACTCTTCATAAGTCTCACAAGCTCCATCGAAAGAATTCAGGCGCATGTGATGATGGTGTTGGAGGAAAAACGAAAAGACGTAGAGAGACAAGCTAACGGGTTTATTACAGCAATGGAATTAGAAATTTCAGAGTATGTAAAACGTGACGGTGAGCTGAAAAAGCTCCTACTCATCAAAGACCATCTCCATTTTCTCCAGGTGAGCGTCTGTGGTCCGCACAGAGACCATGCAGAACATCACCAGAATCATGTTAAATATGTTTGTTTCTAGGCTTGCTCAAAATTTCCCACCCCTGTGTCCAATAATAACTGCGCTAGAATGATAATCAGCAGCAGCTTGAGTGCAGCTGGTGTAATGGCAGACTTGTTTCGTCTTCAGCAGTCTATTCAAACTATAACGGAGAGGGCGTCTAAGCTAAGTGAGTAACAATGCAGTATATCGTTTTTATTTTATTATTTATTAACTCTTACAAGTCATTCAATCTGTACCTTTTGCCTTTGTTTCATGGCTTGTATTTGTACATTCTGGCTGTTTGTTTATATCCCACAGTCAATCCGGATTATCAAAGAGAAGAATTAAAGAGGCTGATGGAAACGCCATTGAAAAAAGGTGACACATGGTATCTGGTAGACATTTTGTGGTTCAACAAATGGAAGAAATATGTGAGGTTTGATTTCTGGCAGAGCCATTGTATGATGGACAAAATGCTTTACCCTGGTCCAGTAGACAACTCTGGAATCTTAAAAGATTCACTCTCAATTAAGAAGAATCTACATGATCATCTCGACTACATCCTCCTGCATAAAGAAGCATGGGGTAAATTAATAAACTGGTATGGACTGACTGAACACCAGACGCCCATTGCCCGAAAAGTGGTCAAGGTAGGCTTTTTTCTGAATCAATATAAGGTAGAGGTCTATCCAACCAAGCTCACCTGAGATGATTTATCCTTTAGTTTATGTAGCTGTAGCTTGCCAAGAGCAGTTGTTGCTGGGTGAGGATATCTGGTGCTTAGTCAGTGTTCCATTTCATTCAAGGGCTCTCAAGATCAACGAGACTATCAAAGAACCTTAAACCATAGTGTGTATATATGTTATTACAGCATGTTTTTGTATAAAATATTATTTAATGTATTTCTAGTAAAGTTTGGAACATTATGGTTTATTATTTCACTTTTGGTGGCAAACAAATATATATGTAATGGATTTTTGTTTATACATACTGTATCTCTCTGTTTAAAATAAATATACTGCAAGAATGAGTCTTTCTGAAAGTAATTACACTGTCCTGTTTAGCCGGTGAGTTTTATAGAATCGGACGAATTCATAGGACATGTAAAAAAAAAAAAAAAACATTCATCAAGACCTCGTTACCTCATACTACTTTTAAAGAAGAAAAACATACTTTTTGTGCTGTACTTTGGGTTACAACCGCCTTCATTACGGTGTCCCTTCTTCACACTACACTCTAACAATGTGCTCTTATTGATCATTATCAACACACACACACACAAGGTTGTAGAATAGTTATCTGATAATAGAACAGAGCTGGGCAAACTGTGTGCAGTAATCAAGAGATGTACCATGGCAACCAGAACTACTAAGATCATATGTGGATGGTGTTGATGGTTTGAAGTGTGTATGTGAGGATCAGTGATCCTAGTATTCAGTCTGGAGGTGATTTGAGGGTTCCAGTTTATGTAGTTTAAAGTCATAAATGTGTTTGTTTTCTTTCATTGCAATCTTAGTAAACCATGATATCTTGGAGGTGTTTTAGGGAAATGTCAGTGTCGCACCGGTTCGCTCTTCTCCACACTACCCTGTCCTCTGCATCTGTCTATTTCACCCCAAATACCTGCATATTGTCTCTCACCACATCCATAAACCTCCTCTTTGGTCTTTCTCTTTTCCTCCTGCCCGGCATCTCCATCCTCAGAATTTTTGTACTCCTGCTCACCTTGTCTCCAAAATATCCTACATGCAAGTTTGGGGCAATTTTTCTTTCCGTCCACTAGATGGAGCTAGGCCACTCTGAAGATTACATCCCATCTCTTAGATTGGATAGCTTTCTCTTTATAATAAAATCAGGTTTTAGGAATCAGCATTTGTACAATGTACATAATTAACTTGCAACTGGAAAGAAAATAACCGCAAATGATTAATTTGTTAATTAGAGCTGGTCCAATAAGCATTCCACCAATTTCCACAAATATTTTTTAATGTGCTTTTAATGTCTCCATTTTCATCCCACTGCCTTCTACAGTAAGGACATTAAATTTACACATAACCCCTGTTCTGAACATATCCCTTTTTTTAACAGCTGTGATAACCCTTTCTTTTCCTTCCCCTTTCCTGGACTGGCTGAATGGAGGCTCTCCTGCAGCACAATAGAAGCAGCTCACTGAGGAATGCCAGAAAAGTCCAAAGTCAGCAGGAGACTTACGGCCATAAGCAACATACTGCGCACATCGCTCACATCCATTACATCATCTTATTCGTTCCCTGTCTCTCGCACACTACTGTACACATGCTTCTCCTCCATCCCTTTCCCTTACTTTGTGATAAGCGTGGTAAGAGACACTGCTCTAATTAAAGCGAAAATAAAAACAGTCGTATTGCCTCAGTGACCTTGTATGCAATTAAGAAATGAAATAAAGGATTTTTAAACATGGATATGGAAAGAGCGCCAGCTAGAGGCATATATGTTCAGCTCATTTGTAAGGTATCATTGTTGATCAAAAAAAAATCATCTTGTAGGCTGGACGGCGCAGATCAATACCATCAGTTCGGCCATCGGCCTGCTTCCAATCAGATCTTAAATGGAATAGCATGGTTACAATCACTACTGTTTGATGTATGTGAGATTGCTTTTCTCTGTTGGTTTTGTGTGGAGAGTGGGTAATTATTTTTATACCTTTCTCACTCTGCCTCTTTCTTGCTTGCACTCTCTCGCGTTCTCTCTCTCTCTCTCTCTCTCTTCTTTTTTTTTTTTTTCTCTGCCCAACGTTCAATTTCACACTTGGGGGAGCGGAATGAGGGGAAGGTCAGGGCTGTGTCAACAGCAGCTAACATTTTTCTCCCTTCTTCTTTCTGCTGTTATCAGGAGGATGAAGAAAGAGAGCAAGGCAGGCCAGCTGTTTTCTTCACATATTCACTTTCCCTTGGTTTTTTTTCTTTTCTTCTCCTCACCCTGCTACTGTTTTTGCTCAGAACACAGTTCTGGACCGAGAGAGTGGTGTGTATGTGTTTGTTCGAGGCTGTTGTAATACTTAAATCCAGGACACACCCTGCTGGGTGACTCAGGATGATTGTGGTATACATAAACACTAACAAAGTGAGGTTGGAAAACATATTTAGGTCCATACCTCATCCTCTCCTCCCTCATCTTTGCAGCTATTTTTTAATTCTTGCTCTTTGGGTTTTTTTCTCTCCTCAGTGCTTCTACATTACATGTGTTCTTATGGCCATGTCAGCCATCTCTATTACGCAGTGATTACTGATCTTGTGCACAGCAGTGTTACCATGCCATCTTTGCCCACAGCACACAGGCTAACCTTTTCCTAACCTAAGCGATTCCTTTCTGTGAACTCAACCCATACCTTCACATAGATAAGACACACCCTATAACCCCACTACTAGACTTTTGACACCAGGCATTCCAAATTGAATTGACTTTGTTAAAGTAAAAGACTTTAAGTACATTACAGTGTGACGGGATGTAATCAAATGAGTAATGCAGCATCATAGCATCATCCTACTGGGAATACACACACAGTGTACAACACTGGTTTCCAACTCAGGGTCACAATTACTGACAAAGTTTCATGGTTTTATAAAATCTTTCACACAGGTATTCCGGTTTCCTCCCACAGTTAGTTGAATACATTTTATTTAATAAAAAAGAAATTTTCATATGTTCTTGTCAAATACATTATATACTGTACAACATATACTGAAGCGTTTATCATTGCATATCTCACCTTGGAAGGTTGGAGTCACAGAGTGCAAGGTCAGCTATGGTGCAGGAAACACCTCTGGAGCAGGAAAGTCTTGTTCAAGGACCTAGCAATGGCAGACGTGGTGGTAATGGTCTTCCGGGGCTGGCAATTAACAACTCTGCACCTTTTAAGCCACGACTTTGCCTACATGACTACTATTAATTTAAAAAGACACTTGTTATGCTTGCGATGGCTTTGGCGGATACCTTCCTTGAGAGGATTTATCTTTTCCAATTACACCATGACAAACAAGTATTTGACCAATAAAATTGGAATTTATTTATTTTTTATTACGATATAAATAAAATTTTCATTAAAAAATTCCTATCTATGGAAACCTATCGGGCATCCTATACTTATAGGTTGTATACTATTTTAATCATCTGTGTCTTAGGTTGCTTATGTACTATTTTAGATCATTAAATAGTGAGCAGGTATCCCACAGAGTACATGGCGGTCAATAGTAATTAGACAAAAATGCTATCAAAAATATTATAATTATATTAATGCGATGCTGGAGTATGACTGATTACCATTAGCTAAGAACCAGTGGCGCTATGGAAAAAATTCTTATTAGTGTCGTAAAAGACAATGAATCCATTTTTTCTGCTAGGAAAAGAAAAAAAGAAGGAAACTTAACATTAAATGAAATTAGGTTCGAATGTTTGCTGATGTATTTAGCTACTTTTTAATACATGCCATTAATTAAGCCACTTATGCAAGACATTAAATGTTCACTTTCAAATGAACACTTGTGTGTTTGCTGCTCTTAGAATTAAATAATTTTTAAAAAGTACAATAAGTAAAATTTATAAAAGGTGTGTTAGATTTATTGTGTATGAATGTTTAAGGATTAACAATAATTAGTCATATTGGTGTCTCCACTGGACCCCCAAATAAAATTCTACTTCCCACCAGTTAACTGGTCATTTTTTGTTTTAACCAAAATCCTTTTTGCTTATTTTTAAACCTAAAAAAATCTGGGGTTTTTTGTCTACTAGGTCATAACATTTGCAGATACTTTCATTTACATTTAGGAAATTGAAAGCTGGACAATGTTAACCGAAACATATCAGTATTTTTTATTTCACGAGATATAAAACCACTAAACTTTTTACAGTTGACATGGCAGCCTGACAGAAAGAGTTGTTTCTGGTACTCGGTCACTCCATAAAGTATAAAACAAGCTGGGAGCATGCAAAGAATGACCCCTTAACCGGGAGTCGAACCAGGGACCTTCTTGCTGTGAGTTGATCATGCAAATCCCCGTGCCAGCCTGTGTGTGTCTGTGTGTATGTGTGTGTGTGTGTGTGTGTGTGTGTGTGTGTGTGTGTGTGTGTGTGTGTGTGTGTGTGTGTGT
>JAOTRA010000034.1:5527175-5540715 GCA_026260255.1 Pseudolaguvia tuberculata
TCTGTGTGTATATACAGTATGTGTGAAGCACGTCTGTGTGTATGTACAGTATATCTGTGTGAAACACGTCTGTGTGTATGTACAGTATATCTGTGTGAAACACGTCTGTTCGTGTATATACAGTATATCTGTGTGAAGCACGTCTGTCTGTATATACGGTGTGTGTGTATATGCAGTATTTCGGTGTTGTTCGGTGTGATGTGTGTGTGTGTGTGTATTTACCGTATACCAAAAGTAAAGACAAGAATTAGTAGTAAATGAGGAATTATTATGATTTGGTGACTGTTAAAGCTTTACTTCTGTTCAAATTTATTAAGAGTCAGCAAAAGGTGAGCTGATTGGATCGATTTGAATGGTTGAGCTTACATCTGATTGGCTGCAGAACCTGCAGGAAAGGGTGTAGAAGAGTCACAAAAGTATTCACACGCAAATTCAGAGTGATTTACACATGCACAGTCAAGATAATCTCGTAAATCTTAAACATCCAAAACGGTTTATACATCTGTACACTGTCTTGAATTTGTGAAACATGTTCCAGGAAAGAAATATTCTGACTTTGTACAAGTGAATATATTTTACCCAATGCCGAGAGACTCAGCTTACGCAATACAATAAAAACTCTGATTTCATCACTGTAATGCTTCTGTAATCCCCACACTGCTGGCCGAGGATCTAAATGGATCTCTCCTAGCTTCATTGCATTAAGCCGGCTGCTCTGGAACTCATGAATCTTCAGCTGCATCTCAAATGTCTTTCTATTTACTTTTTAGTGTCAAGAGGCATTTTGGCAGCTCTCTGATCTTGAAAGCCAGCATTCGAAGACTTAAAGGTTAATTCTCACTTTATGAAAAGCAGAAGCCCTGAAGAATGACTCTGTTCCACAGATTTGTCCAGAGCAGAAAGTATTGATGAAAATAAAACATTTATCAGTGTAGCACATTGCATTGCTGATTGTAACTAGGGAGAAAAGAAAAGATTGAAGACAAGGCCAGACTGCAGCTCCTCTACTTGCGCCAGACCACTTTACTTTATTCAAATGTGGGGAAATGTGCTGTTTGCTTAGAATTTACACACAGGAACTTTGGGCCAAAGGCTATAAGCGAAATAAGTCGAGAAGGTTACACCATCTTGGCAAAAGGGCAGTTATGTTACTAGGGGCATTATAGAATCTATATTCTATACATGCAGGTGTTCAATATATAAATAGTATACAGGAGTAAAATACAGTTAAAACAAAGAACGAAAAATACACATTTTTAAAAATTATGGTTTATAGCACCAGTGAGGAACTTTAAACAATAGTCTAATAACCTAAGCGTCAGGAGACCATTCATTTCTAATTCACACATGCAACACAGAGCTGCAATACAGATTTCATCAACCTTGTGACAGAAAACAACAACAAGATGGTCCCCGGTTTGATTCCCAGACAAGGGATCCTTCTGTGCAGAGTTTGCACTTTCTTCCCGTGCTCGCATGTGTTTTTTCCGGGTATTCCAGTTTTCTCCTACAGTTTAAAAACATGTACATTAGGTAACTTTATTGATTCAAAATAGCTCATGGAAGTGTGTGTGTGTGTGTGTGTGTGTGTGTGTGTGTGTGTGGTTGTTCGTCTATGTGTTTTTTTTGAACAGCTGGGGTCTGCTGGAGCGAATCCAGCAGTGCAAATAGAGTAAGAAGAAGGGGTACACCCTAGACAGGATCAGTCCATCACAGGGCGTTACATAGACAAACATTCACACACACACACACATTCAATCCCATGGCGAATTTAGAATCACCAATCAACCTAATGTACATGTTTTTGGACTGTGGGAGGAAACCAGAGTACCTGGCGAAACCTCATGCAAGCACAGGAGAACATGCAAACTCCCCACAGTAAGACCCCTTGCCCGGGGATTGGACCCAAACCCTAACCCCTATTGCTGTGAGGCAATGATAACAAACAAAATCAGTTTACACACAAAAACACATTCAAGGAGCAGCAATGTCTGCAGAGGAAACCAATAGACTATGTGCTGCTGCTGCTGCTGCTGCTGATGAGTATCTTAGGCCTTATCTTAATTTCATTTTTTGTTCAGTTCTAGTTCTTATTTGTATTTATCTTACACTTATTTGTATTAACTAAAAACGTTTATCAATATTTATTCTGTTGCAGCTGAATTCCTTGGACAAAAATCAGCAGCTAACAGAACATATCATAATATGAGCCACGATGCAATTACAATTATAGCATCTGGCAGATGCCCTAATTCAAAACAACTTACAACTAAGCAATTGGGGGTTAAGTGAAAGCTTGGTAGTGCTAGGAATCCAACCCCGGTCTTTCTGGTATTAGTCCAACACCTTAACCACTAAGCCACCACTTCCTCCCAATCATTATGGAAATAAGACAAAGTAAATTTATAAATACAATATACTGTATAAAAAATATATACAGGGAACTTTTCTATTATTTTGAAAAATGTATCCAATATTATAACTTTTATTATTTGATGTTTATTGCCAATTGATAATTTTAATCAAATGTTTTCTAGCTTGTGCCAGTATCTGATTTGAAAGCCGACGCTGAGGAGCTGTAGACTTTTAATTTCAATCTGCCTCCAGATCATTGAAGTGCTGAACACACCTACAGATATTGACATTGTGTTATTGTATTTTTGTAAATACTGGTTATGCAGTATTTACATTTGTAGTGACTTTGAACAATTGAAGTTCTGTGATACCTCTGCGTGTATTTGGCTCAGGCATGTTGACATTAGGACCAATAAAAGTCATCAGTGTAATATTGCTCTATTGCCACAGGTTCTTTCCTTCTTGTCTGATGCTGATTTTTATCACTGTTGTTCTTTTTGCAAATTTCTGACGTCAAACGGCGTCACGCCTAGAGCATATCTCATTTCAATGGGATTTAAAAACAAATAAGATATAGCCTAAAGAAAAAAAATCTAAATTCCTGTTGTTTTCTCTTACCCCGACTGCAGAACATTTTTCTTTATCAAATTAGCCATGCCTAAAACAGCTTAAAAGGGTCTGTCAGTGCCTCCATCTTTTTCTTCCTCATTCTAGACAAGTTTACAATCTTCATTCATCATAGTCATCATTTGTCCTTCATTAAAGCTTCTTGGATTTGAATATTCTCATCCATCTTCCTTACAGGCAGACCCTTTTTTGTCCTGTGGTTTTCTGAAATTTCATTCATCTTCTTACCCACTTTTTTATCAAATTCGGGGTTACAGGGGTCTGCTGCATCTATCCCAGCACACATAGGGCGAGAGGTGGGGGTAGACTCTGGACGGGTTGCCAGTCCATCTCAGGGCAACACATAGACAAACAACCATTCACACACACATTCACTCCTATAGACAATCACCAATCCACCGAATCTGTATGTTTTTGGACTGTAGGAGGAAACCGGAGTACCTGGAGGAAACCCACGCAAGCACGAGGAGAACATGCAAACTCCGCACAGGGGCCCGGGATTCGAACCCGGGACCTTGTTGTGAGGCGACTGTGCTAACCGCTACGCCACCGCGCCGCCCAATAGATGCATTTTATAGTTTTATTTGACTGTATGCTGTTCTGCAGCATTTTAGCTAAACTGTTCCTACATACAGATACTGACAATAAACATAAATTTGCCTAATTCACTTTGTATCATTGGCTAAAAATTATTTTGTTTATGAAAGTTTTCTCCTGTTTTCATATGGGGTTTTCTCCAGGTCTTTTTGTTTTGTCCTTCTTATTTAAGAACATTCTCTTATATATCTCATATACACATCTACTGTACCTTATATAATCTGCTAGAGTCTATCCCAGCACACACATAGCGAAAGGCAGGAGTACATCCTGGACAAGTCACCTGTCCACTGCAGGGCCACACAAAGACAAAAAACATAAAAAACACACACACACACACACACACACACACACACACACACTTACCTGTGGGCAATTTAGAATCACTAATAAACTAATGTGCATGTTTTTGGACTGTGAGAGGAAACACAAGCGTGGGAAGAACTTGAAAGCCGCACAGAAAGCCTATGTCTAGGAATCAAACCCGGGACCTTCTTTTGGTGAGGCGCTTTTTATGATTCTGATAGTTTAGCATTGCAGGAATGTGACTACCCAGCCGATATACGACGCTCCAGATCCAGTCTAATCAATTCTAATTCCATCATATATTATTTGTGTGGTGCTAATCAATAAAGCTAGTGACAAATTCATTAGGCGGTGATACCAAATCCCTTTTTTAATTTGTTTCTTACATGGTGAAAAATGCTAATTCAATCCTTTGCCATTCTTTTCTCTCTAAAACGTTTCCTCAACATATTTTGGAAGCACAAATATTAGGCGTTCATATCTGTAGGGAGTCTTGGTCTGTAGGTCAGCAGGGTAAAGTTCAGGCTAAAAATGGTAGGCCAAATTTCTGTGAACTGTACATTGTAGAACTGAAACGGGTTTTAAGGAGAAACTGAAAAAAATCTTAAGATCACGAATACAAAACATTTGATGTATTTTCTTGATTACAGATTTGAGGGAAGACCCAGATATGATTTTATGGCTTAAAGAAAATTCATTACACAGACTAAAGTGCTTATTAGTTTAATTTAATCTGTTTTCCTGGTACTGAGTAAATTATGGGCATTAAAGCAATCCAATGTGTAAGATGAATTCTTTTCAGTCCTGCACTTAAGCCTAGTTTAATGCTTTGGTGTACTTTAGTGTGGATTTTTTAAATCATGGTTGTACATAAAATGGATAAATAGCTGCTAAGTTTAAGCACTTAACCATAACATCAAATATTAAGTGCAGTGACTGAAAGCTTGACTCCCATATATAATGTGTTTGTGTGTGAGCATACGGGTGTGGAAAGCATACGGAAATAGTGTTTGGTAATGTAGTTATGTTTTGGGAAGGGCATTACAGTGATTGTTAAATATGCAAAAAAAAACATCTACTGTGATTGGACAAAGTTGCACGGTCATGTAGAATGCATGGGTGTTGTTTGCATTTGCCCCAATAGACTCGTTCGGATATTGCGAAATCCTGGAGGGACTGATTTATTCCAGGAGAAAGGATTCCCTCTCTTTCTGGGAAAATGAGCTACATTTTTAACCAATCTAGAACATTAATAAAATGCTCAATCCATTCAATTAATTATAATTTTAAAAATGATTATTTATATACTTTGGAATAATGATTGTGATTAATCCTGCCCATCCCTGATTGGGAGCAAAATATTGTGGATGTCTACATTTGCTATCCTAAATTCTGGAAAATATATAAGGGTGTGTTCTGTATGATATCTCACACATATACTGGCACATAGCCTCACTACAGGCAGCAGGAACACACACAAACACACAGCTTTAATGACGCAGGAACATATTTGGAAAGAAAGGCAACGGATGGCTGACCTGACCTCTTATTCCCCATGTTCATACTGCCATTGTGCTCTTATTTTTGTATGTGAGCAGGTGTATGTGGATGTGTGTGTTTGTGTGTGTGTGTGTGTGTGTCACCTCCAGTTCAGTACCCCTTTCTGACCCCTAGCGTGTTTGAAATCTAAGGCAGTTTTATGATATTCCTGTGATCTGTCTTTAAGTGCAACAGATATGAACAGCCTGCCTTATATCTGGTATTTGGAAAACATGATGATTAATCACAATAACACAAAATGTATGTAAGTGAAAACATGGAACAAACTACAGAGTTTAGATTTTTCACTCAGAATAAATGAAAATACTGACAAATGGCCAAAATGGGAGGAAAATCGTTGCTTGTTCACGCATGTGCCACTCATGCAAGATGAACAAAAACGTGATATGGGAGAATCACACACGTGTTGCCAAGGATTTTGTCACCAAGGCCTATAAAATATTTGGCATGCTAAAAATCTGGACTTGCCAGCAACTCAAAATACTGCTGTGTGAAATGAGTCGTTTGACTTCCAGACAATAACAAAGCAGGATACGAGGCAGTGAGAAGTTCACGAAAGTGCTATAGTCCCCAAAAACTCCTTCTTGCTGTATTTGGATATAAATGGAGGAAATAGAACTTTGGTTTCTTGCTTTTTCATTATCAATTGTTGCATGCAATTGTCTGTAAAAATTAGTTTCTTTGTACTGTAAAGTCATGCAGCGTGTAACTTCCTCTCACTGATCTCTCATACAATGGAAACGCAGCTGCTACCCAACGTTAACGTGTTAAAACAACGTTGATCCAACCACACTGAAAATCGTGCACCAACATAAGTGTTGGTGCTTTTATCAATCATGATACCCCACTGAGCTGGGGAACCAAAGAAATATTACAAATAAACTGGGTCTCCATGCAATAATCCTGCGTATAAAGTGTCCTTGTGGTGTGCTTGCTGATGTAGCTTTCTTTAATTTATGAATGAAAAACAGAAATTTTAAACAGACTATGGTGTCTACTTTTAACACAATTCTGCAAAGAACATAAAATATAGTAAGGACGCCGTACAGATGAATAGAGGACACTACAGGAATTGCAACTAAAGTGTTTTGTAACCAAGTTATAAACCAAAAAGTATTTCAATTTCCAATGTTGCAGTGATAGGGCGGCACGGTGATGTAGTGGTTAGCACGGTTGCCTCACAACAAGAAGGTCCTGGGTTCGATTCCTGGGCCGGGAATCCTTTTTGTGTGGTGTTTGCATGTCCTCCCCTTGCTTGCGTGGGTTTCCTCCAGTTACTCCGGTTTCCTCCCATAGTCCAAAGACATGCAAATTAGGTCGATTGGTGAGTCTAAATTGTCTATAGGAGTGAATGTGTGTGAATGGTTGTTTGTCTATGTGTGGCCCTGGCGACCCGTCCAGGGTGTACCCCCCGCCTCTCGCCTTATGTGTGCTGGGATAGGCACAGCAGACCCCCGTGACCCTGAATAAGTGGGCAAGAAGATGAATGAATGTTGCAGTGATTGTAAAGAAAAAAGTAGGTGTAATATGTTAGTGTCGGCACCTACATACACAGTTCATTCACAATCATTTTTGATGTGTTATCGTGAAAATTAAAATGTGTCTGGTTGGTTCAATTAATTTGAACACAAGAGTCAAGTGCAGTGGCCATTTTGTTAGTTTTGTGTACAATTTTGGTCATGTTAGCAGAAATGTTAGTCTAGCTAAAGTTCAACTTGTAGCATGTTCTCGTAGTGGCCGTGGTGGCTTGTACACAAATTGTTGTAATCACTACCATTACACAAGGTAAGGCAGAAATTTTATTCAGAAAACATATATTTTCAAGACAGTTCCACCATACAGAATTTTACATTTCTTAATGGCTATAAACCTCTATAAGATGATTTTGCCAACAATATGCTCAGTTACCAGTATAACCTGATCCATTGAGCAACACTTTTATCTAACTAGACTTTTGCCATAAAATAGCCATTGAAGCTAACATGACATTAAAAAAAACCAAACCAAACCATTACACAAGGATAAAGTTGTATGTTAACACATTTCAACATTTTCTTTTAGGGGTCGTCACAGCACATTCAACATAAGCTGGATGCCCTTCCTAACGCAACCCTCCCATTTATTTGGGCTTGGGACCGGCACTAATTCTTGTGCAACCCTAATGGCTGGGTTTTTTTTAAGGCAATTTAGGAGGAAACCAGAGTACACCGGCAAACATATAAACGCAGCACAAAAAGCATGTTAACACCATGAGAACAGAAAATACTTTCATGACTCTTTGGCATATTAAAAGTCAAGATTACTGCTACTAGTGTTTAATCACTTACTCCTTTTTCACCTTTGTGTAGAAAATTGTGAACTTTTATTTCTTTTTTTTTATATTTGACAAAACTGAAATGTTGAAAGAAAAATGGACATTTTCCTATTACATCTCATTCGAGGTTACGAAACCGGTTTGAAATGGGAAGTGTATGTGAACTGCACCTTACAAAGCTTATCCATTCATCCATTATGGCTGCTGGAGACGAAAGAAGATGATACAAAATAAATCAAGATGGCGCGTGTGTGTGCAGAAGTCTATTCAACAGCTTGTTTTTGTGTTTGCTTTCTACGTTTATTCATTTTTGATTTCCAATTTAACGTTCCTTCAGATTAAGTAAAACTCAGCTATTTTTTTTATGTTGAACACCTTATGTATGGAGTTTTCACACCTATACAATAAGAACAGGAAATGAGTGGGCTGAAAAAAGGAAGTGTGACCAGCGCATGATTAGGCAAGAGCACTGACTCTGTTCTACTCTTCCTTCCTCTCGCTTATTCTCCATCCTCATTCTGGATAAAATGTGCTACCTTTCAAAATTTTCAGGCCCGGAACCACCTCCCCTCCCCCTCCCCTCCCCTTCCCCGTTGTGTCCATTTGTGCCGTTTGGTATTGTGTCATGTTTTAAGGTTTTCATCTTGTACCCTATTCTACTTGATCAACAACTAAAAAGACACGTGCCTTCATCGTTTCTTTCGTTCATGCCTTTAGTAACTACAGGAATTAGTAATTCTCTAACCACCCCCCCCCATACACACACACACACACACACACACACACACACAATTGAAATGATGTATCATATCCTAGATAAAGTCAGTGTTTTTCTTGTCCCTCTCAGCAACACGCACAACAACAACAACAAAAAAAGTCATAGTGCAAAATGTAAGCCAGAGAATTGTGGAGGCAGGGCTGGGTTTCCTCGGGTGAACGAAAGAGGAAGTGGGGGATGCGAATGTTTTTGATTATTCTGCAAAAGCACAGGAAATCTCCCCTCCGAGAGAGAAGGAGAAAATGGCCTTTGCTATTGTTGTCCCACTTTGTGCCTTTCTAGTCTTTACAGCTTCCTCATAGCTGATCTCTACCTCAGATTAAACCTAATTGGTGTTGATTTTCCTGCCTCATCCCAGCACGTTTTTTCCCTCAGAGTGAAAAAAAATGATCATCAGCATGTTTCTATAACAAACTCAGGGGGAAGTACGCTGACCAACGATGAGTCGTTATCCCCTGTTCATCCTTTTTTATGCATTGTGTGGTGAAAATAACTGCGGTTGACCCAGTAGTGCAAAACATGTCAACCATTTAAAAAAGCAAACAAGTTCAAGAAGCAAGTTACAACACAGCAGAATTCTCCTGTCCAATAGTTCATCCTCTCCTCTTCTTAGGTCAGCATCTCCTCTTCTTTTCCAAACAGGTTTAAAGATGAACAAACAAAGGTTATGAGTATCTGGAATTTTGGTCTGGACATTTTAAATGATTTTTATGCCTTGGTGTTTCTGTACCATATTCACATATTACTTCTCTTTCTGTAGATAGCATGGTAGATTGTATTTATTGACCGCTGTTAATGGAAGATGTTTGAACCCATTTAGTAAAGTCAAATACCTGATCTTGACACCGCCGAACGTCTTTGGGAGGAACTTCATTTTAGACCTCCTTACCTGATGTTAGTGTCTGCTCTCATTAATTCTGTTGTAACTCAACTCTCACATTCAAGCTACAAATTATAGTGGAACATTATAATAGAATATGTAATAGAATATTAGTAATACCTCAATCGAACAGCACTGGAGAGTAAATGTTTAAAAACACACATGAATATGCTGGTCAGATGACCATGTGGTCAGTATGGTGTACGTGTATATGGATGTTTTTTTATAGAAACATCACTCCAGGTTCTCAGTTCGCCTTTGTGTTCCACCACAATTTCCCTTCATTGACCAAGCTTAGTTTATTTGTCAACACAATTAAACCACACCATGAGACTAATTATTATATTATATTATAAATAATTTAGTGAATGCTGAATGAAGAGTTGAAACCAGTCCAACATGGATTAAGTGTGCCGTGCTGCCATGCTGCTCTCATGCTGTGCTGTAAAAATGTAGCCTGCTCTGTCTTTTTTCTGTTCTCAGTCACCAGTGTCAGAATAGGTCATTCACGCGATAAACCATAGACGGTGCGAGAGAAGAAACCAAGATATAGTAAGACAGCAAATGAAGCAGACATAGAAACAGGAAAAAAAACCACAGGAAGAATAAGAATACACACCAGGGATGAAATGATGCGCAGAGACAAAAAAGAGACAAAAACGGTGAAATCACAAAGTGATTGAGACATACTGAGAGACATTGACGGAAATAAAGTCCTAGCTAGCTATCATGCATACGTCATTCAAGGGAAGTGGCGCCATTTTGCAAGGTACACAGCACCACCATTTCTTGCCGAAGACAAGATTTTTCGGAGTTTTGGGTTTTTTCATATGATACTGTTTTTGACATATTTCATCCCTAACTTCACCCTAATTGATTAGATAATCCTATAACTGTTGCTTACTACAAACTGTATAAATGCAATTCTCCATGTCACACTGTAGGATTTCCATTGTCATGAGGTAAACTGGATGACCGTCAACATGGGTGAAAATGACACACAAAAGGATTCCAGGATAACCTGTGCCCCCTATCTAAATGCTAGGGTCCACCGGATTCATTTCAACATTCTCCCATGGAGATAAAGTTATTAACGTCCTCAAGTTTCATGCTCATATCTGCTCTTCGGTTGATGGTGGTGGTGGTGGTGGCGATCAAGCAAGAAATAAAAATAAAAAATTGATTGCAATAGCTATTAAGCGTCAGACGATGTACATGACAAAGTAGTGCTCAAAGGCAACAGATTTTAGAGGCAGCTGATTTTGGGATGTCAGATGAGCAGATTGCAGAAATGTACAGCGAATGCCAGGTATTACAATGGAGCACACATGTCTAAGATTACTATTTCACTTTGTAAAACCCAATTTTTCCTAAATACTATCTAGTTGTCGGTGGTCACGTCGGTTATATCATCAGCTACTTTACATACTTAGACACGTATCCTCACCCAAAGAAAATGTGCTGATGTTTTTCCCCCTGCCCTTAATAATCTCACCCTGCCTCTCTGGTAAGGGTTCAACCACTGCCATGCATTTTCCTGTTTTTCCATTCCTCCCAGTTTTTGTGGCCGTATTCAAAGTCAGCAAAAGAAGTTCAAAAATGACGTCAGTATTTACATAAGGAATGGGAATCCACAGCTGGCTTACGCAGGTGCTTTAAGCAAATTTATGGGTGGTTCACTGAGATTATTAAAATGGTCTATGACCGAACTAGTATTATTAAAATTGCATGTTGCTTGTAGTGAAAACACAAGCTAAACATCCATCCATCCGTTTCCGTAGCACTTATCCTACACAGTGGCACAGGAAATCTGGAATTTATCCAAAGCTTAAAGGACACCCTGGAAAAAGGTCACAATTAAACACATTTTAAACTTGAGACAATTATAAGACAATTAGCTTACAGTACATGCTTCTGGACTGGAGAAGAGGCCAATGTAACCAGATGCAATACATGCAGCACATTAAAAACAAAACCTTTGTGTGTCAACATGATGTCAATGCTGAAATGGATAGTTTTTTTTTGGATGATCTGATAGTGAGATTTCTGTCCTAAACATGCTAACCAGCCTCAGGAGATCTTCTCTTATATTCATTCATTTATTCATCTTCTTACCCGCTTATTTGCTAGCACCTATGTGCACTAACACACACACATTCACTCCTATGGACAATTTAGAATCACCAATCAACCTAATGTACATATTTTTGTACTGTAGAAGGAAACTGGTGTAGACGGAGGAAACCCACGCAAGTGCAGTAAGAACATGCAATCTCTGTACACAAAGATCCCCAGCCTGGGAATCGAACCCGGGACCTTCTTGTTACGATTTTCTGTTATATGTATGCTGTATATGTATTTGATCAAATGGCAATTTGCTTTATGTATAAACCCTAAGTCAGTAGTAATGTGTAATCCCAATACAGAATATTTTATGGGGTTTGTCCCAAATTGTTAAAAATATCGATTTTTGTTTAATAGTGAAGATGGATGTTCTTCTGTAGAGCTCAATATTACAGCTCTTCCTCAGAATGAATAGTTTTATTAATAGTAAATGCTTTGCAATTAGGCTGAGCTTATTTCCATCTCCTTTATTACACAGGGATGGAAAAGGATTTACTATTAATAAGGTGGGATGCACAATGGCCCGTCATGCTGCTTATACTTGTGATAGTGTATAACCGTTGTGAAGACGCTAGGCGCTATTATAAGAGGCATTTATGGCAAATTGTGTCTAAATAATTGATGTAGTTCATCCTTACATCAATAATGGCCCTATAGTTGGCATCGGTCTCAAGGTTGAGACATATTCACACTTGGAATTTTTACTTAGCTTTCATTTCTGAAATTTGGATTAGCTACTCGCTAATTAGCTACAGATTATTTAGCTACACCGCTCTGGTATAAATTTTATTAATTTCCTCATCTTTCTTTAGAAAATGTCTCTATACACTGTAAGTATGGAGTATTTATAGTATTAATGTGTCTGAAATTATACTTTGGCATTTGGATAGCACTGTCGACTCACAACAAGAAGGTCCCGGGTTCGATTCCCTGACCAGGTATCTTTCTGTGCAGAGTTTGCATGTTCTCCCCACGCTTGCGTGGGTTTCTTCCGGGTACTCCAGCTTCCTACCACAGTCCAAAACCATGCAGATTAGGTCGATTTGGTGATTCTAAATTGCCGATAGGAGTGAATGTGTGTGATTGTTGTGTGTGTGATGGTTGTTTGTCTATGTGTCGGACTGGCGAATTAGGGAATAAGCGGGTAAGAAGATGAGAACATGAAATTTTAGTTTCTAGCTAATGTACAGTTGTGTGTAATTTATAAAGCATGTAAAAAGTATGTATAAATGTAAAGATTGTGTGTATGTGTTGCACTTGATGTGTAACACTGCACCACTGCATGCAATACCACAATGTTTTCATGCACATGTTCTCTCTGCCTTTCTTTCACACAGAGGTTCTACTGCATGCTTCTAGCTCTGAAAGTTGAAGATGTGTTTCCTCAGTGTGCAATTTTCAAAAGTCTGTCAGCTTTCCTTGCGCTCGCACTTCACACTTTGTTGCGCCTGTGTGGGTGTCTGTGTGGGTGCCTGTGTGTGTGTTTTGCACATGTAAGAGCACAAGTTTATTTTTATTTTAGAAGAATGCCAGCAGCTTAAGGGGCGGTGCAGTGGAGTTGTGGTTAGCACTGTGGCCCCATAACAAGAAGGTCCCAGGTTCATTTCCCGGGCTGGGGAACATGTTCTCCCTGCGCTTGTGTGGATTTCCTCTAGGTACTCCAGTTTCTTCCCACAGTCCAATAACATGTACATTAGGTTGATTGGTGATTCTAAATTGTCCATAGGAGTGACTGCGTGTGTGTGTCTGTGGTTGTTTGTCTATGTGTTGCCCTGCGATGGACTGGCAAACTGTCCAGGGTGTACCCCTGTCTCTCGCCCTATGTGCACTGGGAAAGGCTTCAGCAAACCCTGTCATCCTGAATTAAGGAATAAGCGGGTAAGAAGATGAATTAACAAATTATGCTAGCAGCCTAGTTCATTTCTTCTTCTCCTTTCGGCTGCTCCCGTTAGGGGTCGCCATAGCGGATCACTCTTCTCCACACTACCCTGTCCGCTAC
>JAOTRA010000034.1:5540815-5568553 GCA_026260255.1 Pseudolaguvia tuberculata
TGTGTGTGTGTGTGTGTGTGTGTGTGTGTGTGTGTGTGTGTGTGTGTGTGTGTGTGTGTGTGTGTGTGTGTGTAACGCTTAAGGAAACCACACCCCTTCATTTCAAAGCTTGGTATGTCTTTTTGTTTTCTCTCAACTAACTTGTTTCTTTCACACCTTCAGTTGACAGCAGTGTTTTTAATATTCACATATCTTGCTAGCTTCCTGGTAGCAGGTTGTTAGCTTGTTAGCTGGCATCCAAATTTTCTTTGTTACCCTGCTAGGCTATTTGAGTAGCCCTTTAGGTGTTATAATAAATAAATATTAAAGCGACATTGTTTTTTTTTTAATAAAACATTTTCTAATACTGTATTCTAAGTAATACTATAAATTTGCTGCGTGTGGAATTATTTAGAACAACGTTACCATTTTCTAACGAGTAGATTTAATATAAAATATAAAGTCAGGACTTGTTTAGCATTAACATTGGCTAAGGAAACTGTGTGTGAGAGTGGTTGTTCGTCTGTGTGTGTCCCTGTAATGGACTGGCGACCTGTCCTGGGTGTACCGATGCCTCTCGCCATATGTGCGCTGGGATGGGCTGAATTAGGGAATTCAGCAGACCCCGTGACCCTGAATTAGGGAATAAGCGGGTAAGAGAATGAATGAATGAATGAATGAACGAATGAACGAACTCGCTGACTTAACATGCAGTCTGTGTATGAATGTTTCTGTGAAAACTGAAACTCCATATTTAATTTAAAAAGCAGATGTTGATATATACTTTTAACCCTTGCATGACCTTGAATATACAGAGTCGCAGATTCTACAGATTTTATCCCTCTGAATACGGTAAAAGAAACTAAAAACAGTTTTTAATTCTTGCAGTTTTGATATATTTTTCGTGCTGTTAACTACCACCAAATATGTTAATAAATACCCAAAAGTTTAATACACACTTAAGACATGCTACAGTACATTAAGAGCACCTTGTGGACAGAGCTAAGAAGTGCATATCACCTACAAGCACCTTTTAATTGTTTTAATTTTTTACAAAATATTTTATCTTGTTAAAAACAAAATAGTCAGGCAGGGATGGATATGATGAGTCTGAATTGAAAAAGATAATTGATGTGAATGAATTCATACAAACTTTAGCACAAAGTTAGCTTCTCTGTCAGACCGCTCTTCCGCAAGGGACAGAAAAACAGAAAGAGAGAGAGAGAGAGACAGAGAGTGACAGAGAGGGGGGCAGAGAGAAAGGGACAGACAGGATGTTTCAGAAAGCACCCTACCTAAAAAGAATAAGGCAACATGATGAAACTGAAAGGAAATTGAGGTGGGAAAATGGTGGAAGGGAAAATGTTAGGAAGCAGCAGGTTTATTTTCTCACTTGTTTAATCTAGAGAGTTTGGCAGAGAATGTAAAGATTCTCACCACAACTATTTCTACCCCTCACGCTGCATTACAATTAGACACCTCTTAGACTCTCTCTCTCTCTCTCTCTCTCTCTCTCTCTCTCTCTCGTTATTTATCATTCATCCTTTATCACCAATCTTACTGTCATGATTAACGTGAAATTATATATTATTGTGATTCTGGGTTTTAATAAATATCTCTAATAGTCTGTTTTTGTGTTTCTTTCAATAGAGTCTTTAAGAAGTCTAGCCCCAACTGCAAGGTAATTTTTTTAATCGTATGTGTTAGTGTCCTCTAGAAGTGATTTGGTCTCATTCCTTCTGTATTTCTTTTTGTTCTTCATCATTTATTTTTTTTAAGCATTCCATCTGTTTGTATCTCTGTGTGTTATAATGGTGTGTGGGGAGGTGAGGAGGTGATTTGTGATCTCAGTCGGTCTGGCAGCATTGTCTATAGGAAGGGTGTAGAACATCTTGGACTTGGTTGAGATTGATTCAGACTGTTTGATAATGTTATGGGTCATGTTTTGCAGTCCCAAAAGATCTGTTAACCAGTATGAACTGCTTTCTAGTTTATTGCTAAAGTAAAATCGAATGGCATGGTTTTTTTTGTTTCTTTCCTCTAGCTTACAGTCTACTTGGGCAAAAGGGACTTTGTGGATCATCTAGATCATGTGGATCCAGTTGGTGAGTTTATAGATTTTGTACTGAAAAAAAAAGGATTTCAACTCATTTGTAGTTCTACATTTGTTTATATTTTATATTTTATTTTATATTTACAACAGCTGCAATTTTTAACAACCAATTAAACCCATTTGTCTTTGAGGAAAAGTGAATCTAAAGCTCATTGAAATTGAGATTTTGTGTTTCCTTTATATTTGGTTTTCATTGCATGAGGGACCCTGAGTGCAAAAGAAAAGTCGTTCTGATGATACCATAGTAATCTGTTGAAGGAAAATCAAGTGAACTAAATAATAATATAATAAAAACAACCAACAAATGTAGTTGCAGATATCTGTAAAGAACTGTGTATGTCAGGGAACCCGGGGTCATCAGACTTAGTTCTTCGTTTCAAGTATTCCTAGCAAGATTTTATTAGCTAGTTTCTGTGTTTACTTTAAGGGTAAGAGGTACATTTTTGCAAAAGCCCCCAGGACAGAGTTTCATGACCCCTGGTGTAGATATTGTGCATTCTGCTAGAGTTCAATTTATGATCTTGCACTTGTGTATAACTCTGAGACAGTGAAAGCCTGCAGCTGTTTTTGCCCGCTAAATAATTACTAACATGCTTAAGCTGGAGAAGTTCTCATTCTGCTTACGTATGATATTGTCGGACTTGGGAATAAGTAATACTCTTTATTTTACTCAACACCTCTTTAAGTCACAAGTGTGCCAGTCTCTCGCTGTTACCATGGCAACAATACTAAAAAGAAACCAGTTTTCTTGCATTAGAGCGAGACAGACGGTTTGCTAATAAGGGGGTTATAATGTATCTGAAGATGCAATAAAGTTTTTAGGCTCCAAACCTTCATTTTTGTAATTATCACCTTTTGTCAAGCTAATTGTTACAATTGTTGGGAAACGGCTGGTTCTCTTCAGCGTTTAGATGAAGGGCGATAAGGATACGACACATCAAACATTGCTGAGAACAAATGAATAAACGTTTTTCATATTAAAGTTTCAGTGTGGTAGCCGAGTATAAACTAATTAACCTCTTTATCAGGTCGATGTTTGGATGGAATGCTGTTTGTTTTAATGATAAAAGACATAAATATAATTATATAGATAATTATTTTTCAGTCAAGACAAATGCTATTTCAATACCATGGAAGCCACTTAGTAACCTCTGCATCTGTGAGACACGTTTGAAATGCAAAGAAGACACTGATAGGCCCGTACCATCCCCATGCAAAAGCAAACTTTCGGCAGGAACTAGGGATGAGTTCCTGGCCGTCTGGTAAACCTACACATCTTGGAAATATTTAGATCAACATATGATCTATGATGAAATTACCAAGATCTATCGTACTAGCGTCTTGTTCTTTTATTCACGTCTAAAATCGTAGTCCTACTGTTAACTTTTAGATTTATAACTTTTCCTGCATGGAATATTTTAATAATTTTGATGGTCATGGATGAGTTATATGTGAAGATGGTATGCATTTTTTACTAAAAGTAAATAAGTTTTTCTGGTGTATACCAAGCTGTTTGTTTATAATAAGCAATCAGGAGACTAAAAGCTTTCTGTCATCTCCAAACTCCAAAGCTTTGTTAATACTGACTTTTAAGATGTTAATAATGTTTCTGCTCCACAGTCATGCATTGCAAAGTTTTTATTTTGGGAGAAAACCAATTTTTGACTTATAGTCATTTGGATGCATGCATTATCAAGAGAAAAAAAATTCCAAAGCGGTCACATTAATACTACTGTTACTGTAGTTCTTACTTATAAACATGGGATTATATCAGGGCTTGCTTTTCCAATAGGATTTAATACATTCATTAATTCATCTTCCCTAATTCGGGGTCACAATGGTCTGCTGGCACCTCTCCCAGCACACATAGGGCAAAAGGCAAGGCCCACACAGACAAACAACTCAGCACACTCGCACTCACTTGTATGAGCAATTTAGAGTCATCAAGCAACCTAATGTTTACGTGTAATGTTTTAATGTTTACATGTACATGTTTTTGAACTGAGAGAAATGGAATATCACGCAAGCGCAGAGAGAACATCCAAATTCCATGCAGAAAGACCCTTTGTCTGGAAATCGAACCTGGGACCTTCTTCTTTGACTAACCACCGTGTCGCCCTATTAAAATGAATTAAAAACATAACAGTAAAGATATAAATGATCAAAACTTTGGGGTCACTGAGGATGACAAAAAGCTGGTAGTCTTCTTAGTTCTAAACACAATTAACCTTGTCTGAAAAGTCTATATTTAATCTATATTGTCCTTCTGTTATCGGAGTTTAGATGGTGTACTATTGGTTGACCAAGAATACCTTAAAGACAGAAAAGGTGAGTCATACAATTAAAATAATTGTTTTATTCATAAAGTGTGCTGGAATTAATTTCTGTCTATATTAAACCTTTGCTTGCCCTTTTTTTAATTATTGGAGGATGATTTTACATTCGTCTTGGGTGTGGCTTGAACAGTTTTAATTAATAGCTGTACCTTCCCAGATAATACTAGATATTCATGTCCATATCCATAATTTGTGTTTAAATTTGTTTCTTGTCTTTCTCTTCCTGGTCAGTGTTTGTGACTCTGACGTGTGCGTTTCGTTATGGCCGAGAAGATTTGGATGTGTTGGGATTGTCCTTCAGAAAGGACCTTTATATCTCCACTTTCCAGGCTTTTCCTCCACTGCCCGAGGAGCGCAAACCACTCAGCCGTCTGCAGGAGCGATTGCTTAAAAAGCTCGGCCAGCACGCACACCCCTTCAACTTCATTGTAATTAAATAAGCACTCCTTACCACCACCAACAACATAAACCCAGCAATAGCACTTATTTTATATATTTTGTCAGATTACAAATATACTACAAATTATTTTACAATAGCTGTCCAGCAATATCAAAGTATTATATTATGAAAAAGGTTTAAAAAAAAATGTATTCATTAATCTTCTTTTCCTGCTTATTCCCAATTCGGGGTCACGGGGGTCTGCTGGAGCCTATCCCAGCACACACAGAGAGACTGGGGTACACCCTGAACAGGTCGCAAGTCCATCAGAGGGCCACACATAGATGAACAAACATTCACTCCAATGGGCAATTTAGAATCACCAATCAACCTAATGTACATGTTTTTTGACTGTGGGAGGAAACTGGAGTACCACGTGGGGAAAACATGCAAACTTGTAAAATAGGCGACCGTGCTAACCACACATAAAAAAAAACATATAAAAACAAATTGTGTAAGTAATAAAACGGGACTAGGACAATCCAGATGTATTAATGGAAATAATGTTTTATTTTAGCTATGAAATTGCAGTGCCATCACAGTCTCTAATCTTTGATGTGGCTGAAAATGTTAAGCTGCTACAAAAATTGTTGATGCCATTGTTCATTAAACTCTTAAATAAACGTCACTAGTGTCTTTTTTTTCTTTTGGTAAATAATAACCTGCTTTTTAAGCCTGTTTACAGGCTTAAACTATTAAATTAGCTTAGTTATAAATTTGAGGATATATATATATCTTGCACTTGCCACTGTCGTCAGAGCTGTAATTAATTTATTAAAAGCATTTGACAAATCCGGTTAAAGAATTACAGGATTGTGATGTTTTTGACTACCAGGTTTCTATTCTATTTTAACAATATAAAAAAATGCTGCGGTAATTGATTAGATTATACTGAAGAAAAATGATTGATTTTTTTTCTTTTCTAGATTTTTGGTTATAGTTTATTCACACTAAATGATCGGATGTTTGATCTGTCTGCTGCTTTATTTCAGATTCCCCAGAACCTTCCCTGCTCAGTCACTTTACAGCCAGGACCAGAGGACACAGGAAAGGTAAAGATATACATATACATACAGGGATTTTGACTTTGGTAAAACTTGCTAAAATATCTCTCCACCTTTTATCCCTCAGGCATGTGGTGTAGACTTTGAGATCAGAGCTTTCTGTGCCAAAACTGTGGATGAGAAGATTCACAAGAGGTGCAGCACTTTATCTTCATATTTTTGCTCAGCATAGACTAGCTCGTGTTCTCTTTGTTGCTGCTTAGTGTTGGTGTGTATGTAGGCATTTGTGTAAATATAAGCGGAGGTGTAACCTGTGTGTTCAGATTACTTGATTTGTAATGATCCACCGTGTTGCCAGATTGGATCAGGGATACTCCCATTTTGTATCCACCCAAAATATTCATTTCTGGTCTAACGTGATCTCAAGAAGAAACCTGATGAGCTACAGATTGTTCAGCTCTGTTTCTGTTTGTGTGTTGCTGTAGAAATTCTGTGCGGCTGGTGATCCGTAAGGTGCAGTATGCCCCAGAGAAGGCAGGACCACAGCCTATGGTGGAGACCACACGCAGCTTTCTCATGTCCGACCGCTCACTCCACTTGGAGGCTTCCCTTGACAAAGAGGTGTATAGATACACATGCAAACACACTCTCATGCACATAGGTACTATTGGTTAAGAGAGTTTTCCGAGCTGCTTGATTGTTGTATGTGTACTTTCATTCATTCATCTTCTAAACCACTCGTTCCCTGATTCGTGGTCTGCTAGAGCCTATCCCAGCCTATCCCATTCACATAGAGTGAATGAACGAATGAATTCACATATGGATAAATATTCCCATGTGTTTCAAAGGCCTCAGTAGACCAGTTATCAATATAGGAAACAGCTCAGGACCTTTTCGGTTCTACCTCTCTTTCTGTCTCCCCTATTTCATCCCTTTGTCCCATCAATAAAGGCCAAAAAAAAATATCTATTTTATTTTTTAATATCTTTTAATAAACATACAGCCTGGTGTATATTGTTAGTTTATTGTGAATTTGCCTAAGTCTCTTTTTTTTCCTGTCTCTCAGCTTTATTACCACGGAGAGCCCATCAGCGTCAATGTCCACGTCACCAACAATTCCACCAAAACTGTCAAACGAATTAAAATTGCAGGTAAGATGCAGTTCTCTTAACAATTAATAATTATTTTTCAATAAATTGTTATATTTTCACCATGATTTACAAACCTTTATTTGGTTCTTTGTGGCACTTTTTGTGTGTGTGTTGCAGGATATAATTCTTGGCTATGCATATTGCAATGTTTTTAGATGTTTAGTTGCAATCATAAGGTAAAAAGCTATCGGGGGGAAAAAATAATTGCTTTTGTTGTCATATTTCTTAGTGAGCATTTTCAACACAAACAAGGGTTTGAGAATTTTTGGGAGGGCTTGACAATGATTTATATGATTTTGTATGTCAAAACAAGTCACTGTGATTGGAATATATAGTTGGACAGACTCATCATGCACTGGAATTGAATTTGTTTTAATAGTAAGTCCGTACACTTAGCGAAATCATAAACACACACAAGGTCATACACTCTTGTGAACTTTCCGACAGTCTACAATGTTAATAATTATACAAGTCAATTTTATTAATTATGATCGACAAAAATCGTATCCATTTTTTTCAAAAGCTCCACCTTAATGGTTCCTCCATTGCTCCCTTAACAACTGCAATTGTGTATCTGTTCAGAGAAGGTTTTAAGTTAATAATTATGTTTGTAAATCGATAGGTTATTGAAGATGTTAATGATTTTTCTCAAGTACTTGGGATAAATGTTTGCTTCTGGTATTGTTTGTACTGCTACATATTTTAGATAAGTGTAATTGTCGGCTTCTGTGGTAATGGTAATCTTCAGGCATTATATGGATGTACAAATGCACTGTGGTTTTAGATTAATCTGATCTTTTTTATGGGCTTCGGTAATTTTTGTCCTTCTCCGTGTGTGCATGTGTAACCCCATGGTGTTCCCCTGCTCTCTTCCAACAGTGCGACAGTATGCTGATATTTGTCTGTTCAGTACTGCACAGTACAAATGCCCAGTGGCTCAGGTAGAAGCCGAGTGAGTATTCCTTCATTTCCTTTTTATCTCTTTTGTACTCTCATTCTTTCGTTGTTTATTTCCTGGCCATTTGTCTGTCTCTCATTAGGAATTATTAAACATTTCATCTTTTGCAACATTCTATTTTTTTCTCTTAATTTGGTCACGGTGTTGTTTTATATTTTAATTAAGGTTTTTTTTTACACTACCCAGGACTGGTTTTCATTCATTCAGTCAGTCAGTTTCTTACCCGCCGATTCCCTTATTCGGGGTCATGGTGGTCTGCTGGTGCCTATCCCAGCTCACATAGGGCGAGAGGCGGGGGTACACCCTGGACGGGTCGCCATTCACACACACATTCACTCCTATGTACAATTTAGAATCACCAGTCGACCTAATCTGCATGTTTTTGGACTGTAGGAGGAAACCAGAGTACCTGGAGGAAACCCACGCACCGCCCCAGGACTGGTTTTCAGCGCTTAAATTTTACTTATCTTTCTTTCTTACTAGAAGCTACATTTAAACATTGTAAAATGTAGTTGCATTTTTATTAAACTGGTTGTTATGAAAACTAGCTGAAGTTAAATGAAGGTTTTTATATAGGGTTCTGTATTGGCAAAGGCCTCCTAATGCATGAGCTACTATACAATATTTCACCATATACTGCAATACTTACAAAAACAACAAAAGGTATAAAAATACAAATTCGCTATTTTGCTTCTGAAACAATGGCTAGAAGTAGAAGTTGTTTACACAGATTTTTAACTCAATAATAAGCGAGATGGCTTAGGATTTAACTAAACTCAATGCTGAAACATTGTTTCAGTCCACTTGCCCTATGTGCACTGGAATAGGCTCTAGCAGACCCCCGTGACCCCGAATTAGGAATAAGTGGGTAAGAAGATGATTGAATGTTTCAACCCTTCATTTACTACCATGAGTCTATACAGTATGTTTCCAATCTAATTTACTATATACTAATATTATAAATAATACCAGTACTATAACGAGGCATTTTAAACATAGAAAGTTGACTTTTAACTTCTAAGTCAAGTTTTTTTTTTTTTATGGAAACTAAGTTTCTCTAAAAGCATTTGTTTTTATTACTTACATGAAGCATTATATTTACAGTTATATTTTATCTATAATGGAAAAGTCTTTGATCATTTCTCTATCTTACACTTATATTTTTATGACCATATAATGCAAAAACTCTAATGCCTAATATCTTTATTACTTCTCCTCAGTGATCAGGTGTCATCCAGCTCCACGTTCTGTAAGGTTTACACACTTACCCCGACATTGACCAACAACCAAGAGAAAAGAGGTTTAGCACTGGACGGAAAACTCAAGCATGAGGACACTAACCTGGCCTCCAGCACCATGTAAGTATTTTTCCTACATCATTCTGTGTGTTTGTGCGTGCGTGTGTGTGCTTGCGTGTGTGTGCGCGCGCGCGCGTGTGTGTGTCTGCGTGCGTGCTGTCGATATCTTTTCTCAGATTGGCAAGATGCTGTTATAAATAATCCTGTCCAGTATTTTTCCATGTTTTTATGGTAGTTTTTTTTTTTGTTGTCTTTCCTTGTATAATTCTTTTCTTCTTTTAAAACGCTTATGTTTTGGTCAAAATTGATGATGGTTTAGTCATTAGGTTATACAATATCTTTGCATAAATTAAATCTGATAATAAAATTTTAGATTAGTAGTATTAAGATAAACAATTTATTTCTGTTCTAGTTTCCAACAGACAATCAAAGATTCACAGCTTTTTTCTAGCTGAATCCGGAATAGCATTTAAGACCAGACCATAGTGAGACAGCAGCCATTTATAGTTTAGTCTATATAATTATAATTGTTGAGCAAATAGACCAAAGCTAATTGTTTCACATAGGGCTATAACCTTGTGAGAGAAAACATACTTTTAAAATATTTATCAAAATAAAATGTATTATTATTATAGTTTGCCTTTTGATGCTTTATTAAATCTAAATTTCAGTCTAATATTTAAATGAAAAAATAACTTGCTATAATGTTTCTTGCATGTCTTATCAGAGAGAATCACAGTGTTGCATTTTGCTTCTTCTACAGTGTAAAGGACCAATCGAATAAGGAGGTTCTGGGCATCCTGGTGTCCTACAGAGTTAAAGTTAAACTGGTTGTGTCTCGTGGAGGGTAAGCACAGGATCCCCCCCCTCACACACACACGCATTAAAATATTTAATGGAAAGGTTGGTAAAAGGTTGGTTTGTTTCTGTAGACAGCTACATTTTGAATGGATCAAGTGGCTCAAATATTTAAGGTTCTAAGTTGGAAAACTAGGTTGATAAGTTGAATCCATAAGCAAGACCCTCAACCCTCCCGGCTCCAGGGCTGATGCATCATAGCTGAATCTGTGCTCTGACCCTAATTTCTAAAATGGGATATATGAATTTCATTGTGTTGTGTATGTGTATATAACAAATAAACATTTACATTTAGATCCTGATTGACAGAAATGTAAGCCAATGTGCTCTTCTGCAGTTTAAGCCCATCTGCCACACCTGGAGTTGCCATAGAATTTTGCTGTAAATATATTTACATATTTGACATTTGGCAAACTTGCATGAAACAGTTGATGAGTTTAGAGTTCAGTTGATGAGTTTAGGGGTCCAACAGGGACACTTTGGTGATGATTGCAGCCTGATACCTAATGGAATGTACCACTTCCCTTTAACCAGTTGTTCCAGTCTGTATATTCCTTTCATTTTAATGTCTGATGTGAACAGAATTTTATATATGCTTTATCTATGCTGTTAACACCTGCACATCCTTACATATTCAGTTAAACTTCAGTTGCACTTTTGGTAGATGCTAAACAGCATTTCATTTCATTCTAGTTATATCTATGTAAACTCATACCGTTCCTCTCTCTGTGCAGTGACGTCTCAGTAGAACTTCCTTTTGTGCTGATGCACCCAAAACCCTCTGAACAGCCTGGCTCAAGACCACAATCAAGTATGTACAATGGCAGAGCCACTCACACACACCTCACTACATTTGCAATTTGGGGTTTGTTCCTCTTTCTCCAAGTTGTGTTTTAATAATTGATTAATTGTTTTTAATTGCCATATCCTCACAGCTGTGCCAGAGACAGACGCTCCTGTGGACACCAACCTGATAGAGTTTGAGACAAAGTGAGTTTGATGCTTGTGTGTAGGTGTATGTGTGAGGTTATGAGTCATGCATCCTTCACATTACTGATCTTTTTTAATGCCTCCGCAGTAACTTCTCTCAAGATGACGACTTTGTGTTTGAGGACTTTGCTCGACTGAGGCTGCAGGGAATGAAGGATGACGAAGATGACCATTTCTGCTAACCCTGTGTGGAGAGATGAAGAGAGAGAGAGAGAGAGAGAGAGAGAGAGAGAGAGAGAGAGATGGATTGAAGGGGCTTTTTAGTGTCAGAAATACTACTACACCATTCCACTGGGCCAATTTGAAAGTACAAAACGCTCTCTTGAGAACCCCATCTCTGTTCATTTAGAATTTTTCTATATCCTTTCTTTTTTTCTGTTCCTTTCGGTTGTCGGATTTATGGGCGTGGTTTTTTTTTTGCTGTGTATTAGACATGTGAAACCTGTGAGACGGGTTAAATAGAACAAGTCAGGATTATCTACATCATAATATTGTCACTGAATAAAGGATTCATTCATGGGGGGTCATTTTATCTTGTTTAACTCTCACTCCTCCCGTCCATGTAGTTATCTGAGAGGGCATTATTAGCTTTGTAATATTTTAATAACGTAAGCGAAAACATATAGACTTTAAAAGATAGGAATCAAAAGCTTGGAATTTTTATTGTCTTTTAACTCCTTATTGACCACCAAGAAAC
Organism: Pseudolaguvia tuberculata; assembly: GCA_026260255.1. Classification (NCBI taxonomy): domain Eukaryota; kingdom Metazoa; phylum Chordata; class Actinopteri; order Siluriformes; family Sisoridae; genus Pseudolaguvia; species Pseudolaguvia tuberculata. The sequence goes on from JAOTRA010000034.1 coordinate 5,552,639, forward strand.
ATTTGTTTTTTGTAGTTCTAGCATTTTATTTTATATTTATGTAAAACATATACATATCACATCAAACTATGTAAAGAATGACTGTACAGTGTGCCTAACAGAGCACTTCACAATGACCTAGACCACAGAAGACTTTAATATAGTCATTGATTTTGGTGAGTGTGTGTGAGTGAGTCACATGATTTGAATAAACACAGTCACACGGTGAAGTCACTGTTGCATACCGATGTGATAAAGTTTTTATAGTTACAGGTCGCCAAAATTAAACACCTAATCACATGACTGACACACATTTTCAGGTGTCATTTCTAGCCTCTTCCACCCATCACTCACACACACACACACTTTAGTGCCATTTTTTCAGCCCGGTAAAGAGTGCCAGATTTTGATGTTTTCAAAACATTTCATTCAGGTTTTATATTTAACCTACTGATTAAAAGCACTTTGTTCTTTTTGTTCAGTGTCTGGTAATAGGAAGTCCTTACAGAGGTGTAATCCCATACTGGCTCTTTTGCTCCATCTTGTGTTTAAAAGAAATCCTCTGCCGTGTTTTTTCTTTAGTACCCTGTTCTCTGCTCTCTTACTGTTTATAATTAGCTATGACTTATATACTATACTATTATACGTCACCTGTTGATTGATCAGCCTTTTCGGTATATCTTCAAAGATTATTATTATTCATCTTACAATCTTTTTAGTAGGGGGAAAAAAATCACTAACAATGTGACCACTGCTAACGAACCATATGAACGTTAAACAGGTGCTTTGTTAAACTCCACAGATGCTTTGCCTTTTTCCTTTTTTTTTTTTTGTTGAAACTGAGAGACTACTGAGTTGACCACTTAATATTCTGTTATGTTCACTAGACCATATTCTTTTTCTAACATTTTTCATTGTAAAACCTGGGTTTTTATAGGACGTTGCCAGCCTTTTTAAAACTAACAGGACTTTTTTTCTTATTATCTGTATATTCTTTATATACATATACAGATGGTCACATTCAAAGCCTGTGCCCTGATGGGAGTGGAAGCGTCCAGACCAGTTCACACTGATGTGTGAATTATTTTCTTTATTGTTTAGTTATTACAATTAGCACATACGTGTAATTTAGCTGCCATTCGAATAGTTCGCAGTTTGTTTTACTATATGTCAAGTTTATACGTTCAGCTTCCACAGCTAGGAACTGACTCTAGGTAACCTGATTTTGAAAAGAAAGCTTTTTTCTGGACTTTCTGTTCATCCAATTTAACATAAAATTGGTGCTGTACAGAATAAAAATTGTAGACCGATTGAGATCTGGTGACAAACACTTGTTTACCAGACTCCAGCCAAAATTTAAGGCTACCCAATCTCTTATGAGTTTTCAAGAGCTGTTCATGAAATATTAAGAAATAAGCTCCAGATAATGTACAAGCACACTGTATGTCACAATGTTATTTATAATGAAAATAGGAGTTAACATACGCCATGAAAAACAAATGATTGATTTTATTTAAGAATGTTTGCACGTGTCAAGTTTTCGATTGTCTGCTGTCAACATTTGAAAGGCTTTTTTTTTTTTAATTATGTTCTGTTAGGAAATGGCAGGGAGAATATTTTCATCCGATGGTCAATGCAACGTGACTTTATGTGAGTGCTTCGCTAGAAGGCCATGCATGCAATCAAAGGCAGCAGTAGACTTTGAGAACGCTGTTATATTGTGATAGATCGCTCTCTTAGACCATCTTCAAAAAAAATTTTGTTTTGTTGATTTTTTTGTTTTAAATCCAAACAGAGCCTTGAACGTCTGTAAAACAGTCAAGTGTATAGAAGAAATATTATATTGTATATCTTCCTTTGAATTCAGTAGGAACTATCCAAGGAAAACGCACGCAGATGTCGGTTGATAGACTAATATTGTACCATGTCACAACTTTTTTTTTTCCTCAATTATAAGGATGATTTTATGCTACTTTTTTCCTTACTACTACTAAAATTTATCTTCTGAATTGAATATGCAGACATGCTACCTGGTAATTTAATTCACAGTAAATTAAGATGAAATATATTGATATAAATTTCAAGATACTATAAGAGCAATATGTTATTTTAGTCAATAAAATTATTAATAAAAATCACTGGAAAAAAATTGAAAAGTTAAAAAAAAACATGAAAACATTGGGAAATATATGTTGCTTCTTTATTTTGTACACCATTTTAGAGAATAAAAAGAAAGAAATTTAGTGCGTTGTCAGTTTTTGTTTCTTGGCATGTGTAATTGAGAAAGAGGTGGGGAAGTGGTAATATGGTGGTTAAGGCATTGAAATACCGATTGGAGGATCATAGTTCAAATCCTATGCTGGTTCTCTGAGTAAGGCCCTAACCCCCCTCCATTACTCAGTTATATAAAAAGGGATGATTGTAAGTCGCTCTGCTTATAACATAGTTAATAGCCATTTGAGCAGATTAAAGACCTACCGCTTGACATTTAGAAAAACAGACCTATTAAACACTGAACATTTCATCAGTTTCTACTGTTCAATATCACCAGTTATTTAGTGTTGCACAAGGCAAATCTTTGGAAAATGTAAAAAAAAATAAAAGAAAAACATCTTTGAGCAGCGGTGGCTCAAATACTTAAGGTGCTGAGTTGTTGAATGGGAAGACAGAAGGACCTGGGTTCAAGAACCACCACTGCCATGTTTGCTACTATTGGGTCCCCTGCACTCTGAACCAAACCATCCAAGATGGGATATGCGAAGAAAAATATTTCACTATACGTGGTACTGTTGGAACCGATGGAGAAATGTGTCAGAAGTTATGTGTGACTGAACATCAGCAAGATATAAGGGTAAATAAAGTGTATGACAGTGGTGGAAACAACTGTTGTCTGGTTTAGAGACAGCAGCACAGGTCAGGAGCTGGAGATGTTTAGGTTCTTTGAGGGAGTATTGAAGTCGGAATGTTCCTACAGGATTAGGAGCGTCTATATCAGAGGAACGGCTTGGGTTGGGACCTTTCAGAGACAAGGGTCAAAGAGGCCAAAGTGAGATTGTTTGAAACTTTAGAGGATCAATGTTTAAGTGCGATAGTTGAAATGGACAGGACAGGAGGCAAAAAGGCCAAAGAGGATGCACTGTAAATGGGTAGGATAAATGTCATGAAGTTTTTGGGTATGTGCGACATAAAATGGGAAGTGGTAGCCTAGTGGTTAAGGTGGTGGACTAAGGTGTTGGATCGGGGTTCGAATCCCACCTCCACCAAGCAACTGTGTGCTCCTGAGCAAGGCCTTTAACCCACAATTCCTGTTGTTAAAAAAAAATGTGGAAAAAACCCACCAAATGTGAGTCGCTCTGGATAAGAGCGTCTGCCAAGTACAGAACTGTAACTGTATTGGGTATGTGTGTGAAAAGGAAGCAGAATATAGGACTAACTAGAGGAAGATGGATCTCTGTAGGCCCATCAAAATACCTGCCGAACAGAGAAGAAGGAATAGTTTGCGGGAAATGTAGTTTAAGTAATAGTCATAACGCATTGCCCGTATGACTCGCTAGTTTATTTAGGATTAAGAAACGTGTAATTCTGACTGACTTCCCGTCGCGTACTAGTTACGTCATCTTCTTCGCTACTCTTTTGTCGAGTGACTGTGACGTTCTATAGAAGCGGCAAGATGGCTACAGCGGCTTGGCTGCATGGCCCTAAGAATATGCGGCTTACTGAAGGTTTAGTGTCCGCATTGAAGGAAGAGCGGCCCGAGTTTTTACCTGCCATTTTAGCGGATTATCGGGAGCATGGCGTGGTCGGGGCACAGGTGAGGTAACCGCTACCGCTGTTTAGCTCGCAATGCCAATTAAAGCACCCCGTCTGTGGAAGGAGGAGGAGGAGGAGGAGGAGGAGGAGGAGGATGCCGCCGTCTTTGTGTGTTGGCTGATAAATAGCTGTTGTTTAGTTTCAATTAAAAAAAACAAGCAATATTACATTTTATATCGATGTTGACATTCCGTTTGTATAAAACTTTGACACAAATTATTGTCCTCCATACCACCACCCTCACCACCCATCTGCTGCCCTGTATGGTGTACAATTCTCTATTACACTCGCTCGAACTGTACAGCTATTTTTTGAACGATTACCCTGCATTGCTAATCTGGTGGTGGGTTGATTAAAGCAGGAGAAACATTTAATCTGTAGTTCCACTAAGCTAACCTGTACTTTCCTGGTCCCAGCTCAGTGTTTTCTAACTGCTTTAAACTTTCTGTACTGCAGAACTGTGGGACTGTAGGAGGACTGGTGGGCATCAGCAACTCTCGCCTCGGCTCCAGCAAAACAAGGTGAACACTCAGAACCTTCTGCTTAGAAATGATCGGTCAATTGGCAAGACGCCCTCATTTACAGCAGTTTGCAGTTAGGGGCTTTCTTCAGGGGCCCTGGCAGGCAAATGCTGTTGAGAATTGGACCTACACTCATCAGTCAGAAGTGCTATTTAACTAATGAGCTAACACTCCATTTGTTTAGGTGTGTGTGTGTGTGTGTGTGTGTGTGTGTGTGTGTGTGTGTGTGTGTGTGTGTGTGTGTGCACGTGCAGGATGTTTTGGAGACAAGGTGAGAGAGGCTAGGTTGAGATGGTTTGGACATGTGCAGAGGAGGGACATGCTGTATATTGGTAGAAGAATGCTGAGGATGGCGGTGACGGGCAGGAGGAAAAGAGGAAGACCAAGGCGGAGGTTTATATATGTGGTGAGGGGAGACATGCTGGGGTGAAATAGGCAGATGTAGAGCACAGGGTAGTGTGGAGAAGAGCGATCCGCTGTGGTGACCTCTAACGGGAGCAGCCGAAGTGAGAACACTGTATACGAAACTGTACCTTCTAGATGGCTTTGAATGAGGATTTAACCCAAATGCTTTGTATTCTGCAGGTTTGAGGGTCTGTGCCTGTTGTCCATGCTGGTGAAAGACAGCTCCAGTGAGGTGTTTCAGCAGCACTGTCTCTCCTGGCTTCGCTCCCTTCAGCAGATCATCCAGGTGAGATATTTTACCAGAAAGGATGGACTAGTAGTATTTGATCTGTGTTTTTGTATGTTGTGTCTAAAATATAAATGTATGTCCAATCTCTGAATGAGATTATCCCATATGTATATTCAGTCAGGTGTTTCTTTTGCATACCTGATAAATGATGTAACAAAATTGGGTAAAAATGGACACCAAGGATAAGATTGTCAGTCTGCAAAAACATGTTATGAAGCTAATTGTAAGTTTCCAAAAAAAATCCCAGCATCAAATTCAAGGGTCAATTACTGTTGCAGTGCAGTTCAGTGCATTGCAGTGGCTTACAGTTGAAAAGGTTAATCCAACAGCTAAACATATTTTTTTAAACTGCTTACACTGTAGAAAGTGCAAACAGGTGCTTACAAATTTTTTGTTATCCTCAGAAACTTCATAGTACTTCCATACTGCTGACTTGCCAATTTGTTCATAGTGCTTTGATAACGGCATCTAACCGCCCTGAGGACTAACCGCAAGGGCGGGTTGTCATTTTTGTCTGAAAATTACCTAGTAAATACTCATGTATGAGACACCATACACTTAAACACTTTAATTCATTCATTCATCTTCTTACCCGCTTATTCCAGAATTCGGGGGCACGGGGGTCTGCTGTGCCTATCCCTGCACACATAGGGCGAGAGGCGGGGGTACAACCTGGACGGGTCGCCAGTCCATCTCAGGGCAAAACACTTTAATTATTAGGTTTAATTTTTTTGTCTAAGCAGTGTTTTGTATACAATCATTGGCCTATTTTCCAGCAACATTTTATGATCCGAATAAAAACTAGGAGGTTGTATTGCTTCCCCAGTATATGCTATGACATTTATACTCCTTCTTTGCCTCTCAATGACAATTTTTCTCTCTCTCTTTTGTAAACAAACATAATCATAGTCACAGGCTCCCCTGCCGTCTGTGCAGTTGGCAGTCAGTGTGCTCCAGGATGTGCTGCAGTACTCATCCCAGCTGCCCGAGCTGGCCAGGGAAGTGGGTCTCAACTCGATCCTTGGCATTCTCACATCTCTACTTGGCCTCAAGCCTGAGGTGAGGCTGTATAACGATTTCTTTCTAAGAATGGTCACACGGCGAAAAACTTGTTCAACGTGCCATGTTCATGTTGCTAAGGCATTATACAATTTTAGTCATATAGCCATTAAAATATTTAGTATACGCTCCCAAGGGCTAATCAGAATTTCTGCTGCAAAATGTAGCTCTAGTCATGTGTACATTCCCTTTTGCCCTGCTTGTCGTTATATTTTATGTTTGAACATTTTATATTAATAGTTTAATATCAATAGTTTAATTAAGATTAATAGTTTAATAGATATTAATAGTCTTAAAATAAGCCATTCTTTTAAAAAAAAATGTTGGAATGATTCGACATAATGGAAGCTTTATACACATGTGCACCTCTGTATTTATTTGCTTATTTTCTGCAGTGCCAACTAGCTGCCATGGAGGGGATGATTGCTTGTATGACCTATTACCCTCGAGCATGTGGATCACTAAAAGTGAGCATTGTATTAGTCGCTTTTATAGACGTTTTTGGAGAGCCCTTTTTGTGCTTACTGTAACCACTTAACTGTGCAGGAAAAGCTGGGGGTTTATTTCCTCTCTAAGATGGACTCTGACAACCCAACTGTACAGGATGTAAGTAAAAGTTTTGTAATATTTTGTCAACCCACAAAATTCAGTTCAGTAAATTTGTATGTTTGCATTTTTAGGTGGCTTGTAAGTGTTATGGACGACTACCTTGCCTGGGGGGTGTTCTTGAGCGTGGAGGAGGGGGGCGTCGAGCTGAGGGATGGACTGTTCAGGTGCACTGTCTTCTGGCATCAGCCAATAACATTCTGGGACATTTATACCAGTGTATAGAAACGGGTGAGACAAAATATTTGCAATTTGTGTATTTGTCTTTATTTAGTAGTTATCTGCTGAATTTAATTATTGTATTTTGGTGTAAGCACTGTATTGTACTTTTTTCCTAACCTATGTATGTATGTATGTATGTATGTATGTATGTATGTATGTATGTATGTATGTAAGTATGTTGTGTGGATATCTTCAGAATCCTGGGTTTGTTAATTTGTTTAGTACAGTAAAACTATCTGCATAAACCTCATACATGTACCAGTGGGAGAAAAAATTCAAGATTTATAAGCTATTCCGTTCTCATATCTCTCATCTGTTCTGTTAGTTTTATGATTGATTGAATGGTAGATTAATGAATGGGTAGACTGATGTAAGGATAGGATAAAGGAAAGAAAGGACAGACAGACCAAATATTTGTCAGCCCAAAGAAGGAGCTGCAGTACCTCCCTCCTATCAAAGTATGTGAGTAACGTGGCATGTGTTTATAGAACATCTTTCTGGAGGACTGTGGTTTCTCTGATGCTCACTAACAATCCATCTCGAGTCCAACTCATGTTAACGGCCCATAATGCAACTGTATGACTACAAACTGATTCTGATGCTGCTAAACGGTTAAACACCACTGACAATAAAATGTGAATTTCTTCACTTCTTGCTTTTTATCTATAATAATATATTTACCAAATTTTTCTATGGAGCAAATATATAAGTGAGGGGATGGCAGGGAGTGAGAAAAGAGCACCGCAAGAGTGAAACTGTTATAGATAATACTTTCATCAGAAACTTGCCAAAGCTCCAAAACAGACGATAAATCATCATAATCGCAATTGTTTATTTGACAGTTAATAGTCATGCAAATTTCATAATCTTGACAGCTCTAGTTAGATGAATGGAAGGTTGGGCTAATGGATAAATGCATCGTATGATAAATAGACATGGATGAATAGACTGATTGATGAAAAGATAACTAGATGGCTGGATTGATGGATAGAATTAAAAAGTTTTGTACATGTCCAGGAAAATGGCGAATTCATACAGTTCATATGGTTCATTCAGTCTCAGCCTCTCAGGTACTCTTCACATCAAACACGGACTGACTGCATTTCTTTCCAACCTTTTTCTACATTTTGAAAGTTAGTCTAATCTGCAATATTTCCAAGAAGTGCTCCACTATTCCAGTGCCATGGTAAATTCTGAAACTATTTAAAAGTATTTTTTATTTCAAATCTTTTTAAAAACATTTTAGAAACCCATCGTTAACTACTGTGAAGTGTATAATATCCATTAGATAAAGTTTTTGGGGTTTTTTTTGTGTGTTTTTTTGCTTTTAGAAGAAACTATTCAATATGAAGGTCCAGGAGTAGACCTGCCTTTTCCTCCTCTGGATGATGTCGATCCACTGTTGATTCTTCAGCTACGTCATCGATACAGAGCTGTATGCCTGGCCCTTAAACATACTCTAAGGTGTGCATGTGTGTGTGTTCTTTAATCATCTGTCTAGTGAAATGCAGAGTATATCAGTTAGAAATCATTTGGTCAGTATTTTATATGAAATTAGATTCACTTATCATTTTAAATATAATTAATTGCTGCAGCCATTTTTCAAATGTAAACCTACAATATAATTGTGTTGTCATAAAGATTACTTCCTATATCAATGAGCGTTGATCCAGAAACATGTTTTTGTGTTTCCTTTTGATTGTAGTGTTGATCCAGCCATCTCAGTACGTCTTCCTATTCAACACATCCTTAATCTGGTGTGCCGCGCTCTGGCTGTCAGCATTAAAAATGTTGTAAGTTTTTAATCTTGTATTTATTTTAAGGCGATTCTCCTAATACAGGAGATGCTGCATGCATAGTTGCTCTGTGAACTTGATGCATATAACAAAAAATGCCCTCTTCAGGAATTACATCACTGTCACCCTAGACCAGAATCTATTTATGCATGTTATAGGCCAATCATATTCATAGCCTCATTCATTCATCTTCTTACCTGCTTATTCCCTATTTTAAGGTCACAGGGTCTGCTGGAGCCTATCTCAGCTCACATGGGGTGAGAGGCATGGGTACACCCCTGGACGGGTCGCCGGTCCGTTGTAGGGCCACACATAGACAATCACACACACACACACACACACACATTTACTCCTATGGACGATTTAGAATCATTTAGATTTAGAACTAATCTGCATGTTTTTGGACTGTGGGATGAAACTGGAGTACCCGGAAGAAACCCACGCAAGCGCAACGAGAACATGCAAACTTTGCACAGAGAGACCCACGGCCCGGGAATTGAATCTGGGACCTTCTTGTTGTGAGGCGACTGTGTTAACCACTACGCCACCACGCCAACCCCATAGAAAAATTCTGGAGGGGATTTTAATGTTAGAAGCAATAGAGCAACACACTTTCTGAAACATTCAATTAAGTTGCACCTGCTTGACTTGAAATTGTTATTAATAAGGGTGGCGTCATGGTTTACACTGTTTCCTCACAGGTTCTGTGTTTGCATGTTTTATTTGTGCTTTTGTGGCTGTTCACCTGGTATTCCGGTTTCCTCCCACAGTCCAAAAACATGTACATTAGGTTGAGTGATGACTCTAAAACTTTTCGGAGTGGGTGTGTGTGACTGTTTGTTTCTGTGTGGCCCTGTGATCGGCTGGAGACATGTCCAGGATGTTCCCTTGCCTTTTACCCTATGCATGCAAGGATAGGCTCCAGCAGACCCCCATGACCCTGAAGATGAATGACTTATTAATGATGTTATTATAATCAATGATAAAGATGTTACAAAATGATCTATTTAGGTTAGTGTAGTATAGCACAAAGTTTATGGTGTGACCAGTGAATTGAACATTTGATATCTTAAATATTAAATTCACAATATTTACACATATATACATAATAATTAAATACATCATTTTTAAAGAACTCACAGGCATTGAAGGCTCAGGTTTTTTTCAATTCAGTTTTTAATGCTAGAACTAAACTAATTGTTTATTTCTGTATGTACCTATTTTGCAGAACGTCACAAGTGAAGGGTGCTTGAGACTGCTGGTTTTGCCATCGATACATAGTGACTCATTGGAGGTGCTCGCTGCTCTAATTAAAGCGTAGGTTAACACAAACCACTTAAGAAACCCATTGCTTTGCCTACACAACTTTTGTGCTTTGCAAACACATTCATTTAGTCAACTAATTTTTTTTCTTTAAATATATAATCCAGTTAATGGCACGCTAACATTTCTGTGATCTGTGTTTTAGTGTGGGTGCTGGCCTGGTGCAGTATTGTAATGTGTTATCCAGGCTTTTCTCTCAGGCGCTCTGTGCATGGACGCCGCTTCCTGAAGCCAGTCTCGGACAGCAAAGAGCGTACAGGTGAGTGAATAGCTAGAAACATAGGGGAAAAAAAAGAAATTTGGTTTGTTCTCAGTGCGCATGCATTACACACATGCTCTTGTCCTTTTTATAGTGCTGTACGGGTGGCCCTGTATCACACACTGGAGCTGTGGGTGCGTGTGGGCAGGGCCTCTTCTGCTGTGCTGCAAGGAAACTCCTCCCACTCAGAAATGCTCTTCGCTCATCTTATTAGTGACATTACTCCAGGAACCGAGGCTGTGAAAGTGAGTCAAAAGCACACTGCTCACATTACATGAGTACAAAATTGCCAGGTTGATTCTTAAAATGTTGTAAATATTTTGGTCATATTGGTGTCAAGACAACAGATTAAAAGTTTTTTTTTCCTTGCTGTAATCATCAAGAGGATTCAGTTATTTGGATTGTGTAAATGCAAGTTTAATGAGAAATCAATGGAGAATGTTGAAATCGTGCTGTTCACTATGTCATTTTTCAAAGATGTTTTTCATTCTGTTTAACAGTAAAAGTCAAAGCAGTGGAATTGCATTGGAACTGAAATGACAATTAAAAAATCCTATTTTCTGTACATATAACAAATATTTTAAATCTTTTTCAGACCTTTTTAATGCCAACTATAATGCAACAATGCCAAACCTGCAAATGAAAATACAGGCACATACATACATCTTGTTGGGTCTCATTTTCTCCTGGTGTAAGAAGAGATGTATGCATGTGTCTGTATTCTTATTTACACGTTTGGTGACATAAAATTTCATAGGTTGGTATTGGAAATAAAATATGAAAAAAAAAAATAAATTTAAAGATTGAAGTGTTTGCTATATGTACTGAAAATAGACTTTTATTACAACTTTCACACTGCTTGTCATATCGGCATGCTTCTGCTTTAACAGTCTGTTTTGTTTCTCTTTTCACCAGCTCCGCTCAGGACAGATGGCAATGCCTGATCTGGTTGCTGCGGCTGGAAAAACAGGACCACGGCAAACAAAAGGAATGGGTATAGGAGATTCCGGAGGGGTCTCGCTACAAAGAAAGGGTGATTCATTAGCAAACCAGGACACATGCTATGCAGCTTTACGAGGTTTGTTGTAAGACACCTTGAAATCTATTATAAGATTTAATTTTTACATTAAACCAGTTTTTAATAATTCTGTTTTTACTACAGTCCTTAGACAAATCATTTTGACTAGTGGCACACTGTTGAAAGAGGATCTACATAAGGTAACAGTCCTCCTGATATAGTGATTAGATTTAATTTCCCCAATGATTCCACTTTTTTTCTTGCAGATCTTCTTGTCAAATCCTGGTTAAAACAATGTTGTATGTTTAGTCAGATGTACAACTTAACAGCAGCTACATGCAAAGCATATTTTACATGGTTACTGTTTTGCCTGTTAATACCATTTTAATTAAGCATTTAACCTTATTGCTACTTTAAAATATTTAGTATTTGACATTTCTGGTCATTCTTGCTCTCTTACCCCTCTAATGATATGCCTCTTCCGTTATTCTCAGAAACTGCAGGAGCTGGTGGTGCCGCTGTGTGTTAGACTCCAGCAGCAGGCTCTATGCAGTAACGGGGATGTAGGCAGTATTAGTGGGCAGTATGGCAGTGCTGCCCCACGCTGTGAGCTTTATGCGTTACTGCTGGCTTTGGTACTTGTCCCATCTCCACGCTGGCCTGCTCCCCTCTCCTGCGCTGTGTGCTTGTTCAGTCAAGGAAGCAAAGATCGCAACATCACTGTAAGTAGTCAGCATCTCAAATCTATGGATGGCAAAAAATTTTAAGGCAAAAAATTTAAGTGGAATATATAGTAACCGGCATATGTGGGAATTAAAATAAAGGGATTGAATGTTAAAAATTTTCTAAGAAATAATTAAATAAGAAAAATTAAATGTTAGACTACAGTGTAGGGTTATTTAGTTCACATCTACTTGCACACTGAGCATTCCTCCATATTTGTTTGTATTTATTCTTGGTGGTTTGCTGGAGCCTAGCGCACATAGAGCAGGATAAGGCAGGGTACACCCTGGACAGGTCGCCAATAAATCAAAGCGTCACACATAGGCAAACAATCACACACACACACACACACACGCTTACTAACCAACCAACCTAAAGTACATGTATTTGGACTGTGGCTGGAAAGCAGAGTAGCCGGAGAAAACCCATGCAAGCAAGTGAGAACATGCAAATTTTGCAAAGAAAGACCCTCAGGTATCGAACCCGGAATCCTAATGAAGCTACTAAGGACGTCTAGATCCGATCACGTGGTTTCAGACTCGATCGGATCCGGACGTTACCTCCCAATCATGATTCGGATATACATGTGTATATATATTCTCATTATTTTTTATAGTACTCATTAACATCTATAGTTATGCGGTTAGAGTTAGAGCTCTCGACTCCACACAGAAACAGCAAAGCGTGCGGCATGACATCACTTTGTTGCTGAAGCGCTATTGGTTACATGCCGGCAAAGTAGAACACGGAAGCAGCTTGAAGTGTTATTTTTTTTTTTTTAATGTATTATAGAAGTATCGGATCGGGACTCAATCAAGTGACTCTGGCTCAAGGGCAAAAAAACCTAATTGGGACATCCCTAGTTGCTACTTTAAAAACCCAGCATATTCATTCATTCATCTTCTTGCCCGCTTATTACCTCACAGGGCACCCAGCATGTTATCAACTGAAATTCTGTTCATTTTTACTGATGATGAAACATTTGCATGAAATTTATATGGATGGATGGGTGTATAGATGTATAGTTGGATGATAGATGAAGTTTCATTTATTTATGTTATCATTTTTTTGCTGTTTTCTATTAGGTTTCTTCATTCTGTGCTGAAGCATTGACTATATGCAATGCTCTACTTCACCCACGTACCCCATCCATCTCCCTTCCATTATCTCCGCTGACTGTAAAGCCGACCCCAGCTGCCTCTGTCCTCGCACCTACTCAGAATCCCTCTCTCTCCCTCCCTACACTCTTGGGGGCTCCTTCACCCGGTACCTCTTTCGCTGCCAGACATGCTCTTAGTTTAGACTCTGCTTCTCTCCTGAGTTCCTTGGAGAACCATCTGCCTCTGGGTCCTCCTGTCCTCTCCACGCCAGCAGGTGCCACTGGAGCCCAAAGTGAATTGCTACTCTCCTCCCCTGCACAGGCAGCTGAGCTATCAGGATTGGCAGCCCCACCTGAAACGCAACGGCAAGTGTTTGTGCGCTATGACAAAGAGGAGCCAGAAGATGTGGAAATCTCTTTGGAAAGTGATTCAGATGATAGTGTGGTTATCATGCCCCAAGGCATGATGCTGGAGATGCAGGAAGGAGCTGGTAACTCACAGAGTCTACCCCCTGGCAGTGTCATGCCTGTGCCAAACGCTGCGCTGGGAGGTGAAGCAGGCCCGGTTGAGACGTCACTCTCTAGCGATCTCCCCACAACTATCGGGCATCAGATGCTGTCTGCTGACACCAACATCATCAACTCCTTTCCAGGGTCTAGTCAAACAGAGCAGCTGGTCGCTCTGGTACCACCTCTAAACTCTAACACAGTGCCTCTTGCAGCATCCTCTGGAGCGCTTGCTAATTCATTGCCTGCCGGTGCACAGCTTCAACAAATGTTGATGCAGCCTTCACCAGGTGGACAGCCAGGTCAGCTTGGACTGTCCTTACACATGCAGCTACAGAACCAACTAGTACAGTCCAGTCGCCAGCCTACTGCCAATGAACAGGACCAAAACGTCATCAACATCAACAGCACAGACGATGAAGAGGAGGATGAGGGGATTGAGGATGAAGATGAACTGGGAGAGGAAGAGGAAGAAGAGGAGGGCCTGGAAGAAGATGAAGAAGAAGGCCTGGATGAAGATGAAGAAAGTAGTGAATATCCTGAAGATAGATACTACAGAGAAGAGGAATTAGACCTTGATGAAGAGGAGGACGAAGGAGAGGAGATTGAAGAAGAAGAGGAGGAGGATGACGATGAGGAAGAGATTCATGCTTTGAACGCTGACAATCAGAGAGATGTGGTTGGTGCCGAGGAGGGGGAGGTAATGATTGAAGAACAGGAAGAAAGAAGAGTGGGTACATTTCCCATAGAGGGTGAAAGACTGGTAGAAGGAGGAATTGAGGAAATGAAGGCAGTACAGAGCATCTACGAGGAGGAGGAAGAGGGAGAAATAAACGATAAGGTGGGCCTAGAAGAGATCGAAAACATTGGTGCTGTTGAGAGAAATGAAAGTGGTGTAGGAGAACAACAAATAGAGACTCGTGTTATTGGCGCAGAGGGAGAACAAAATGATGAAAATGCTTCATCAGAAGCAGCTGATCAGGAAGTGCAGTCACTAGAACCAGAAGGATCCAGACCAGAGTCAGAGGTGATTACAGAGGATTCTGGGTTACCTCCAGAAGGTCAGGAGCAGGAAAAGGTTAGAGCTGATATGTCAGGTTCAAATGCAGAACAAAATGAAATGCCTAATCTCAGCATAGAAACTACATCAGCGGAAGCTGCACCACCGCAGGTCAAAGGAACAGCAGATAAAGAGGTGGTTGAAGAGTTACAAGTGACGGAGGAGGAGGAGGCACGAGGAACAAAGAGGAAAATGGAGGACATGGAGGAAGGAGAGGTTTCTGAAAAGAGCAGTGAGAAGAAAAAGGTAAGTGTGCGTGCGTGCGTGCGTGCGTGTGTGTGCGTGCGTGCGTGCGTGTGCGTGCGTGTAAACAAACACTGGTTAGTTCTATCATTGGTTTTTGTAAGGCCACTGATTTGTTTAGTTAAAATCTCCCACACTTTCTTTCAGCTGGACGATGAGGCTATGGCTTCCATGTTGGCTGACTTTGTAGACTGTCCTCCAGACGATGAGGACCATGGTGCCTCTCAGTCACATTCTTAAAGTAAAACCTTCTCCAAGAGCCATAATTAATTACTTGATGTTACTCACAGCTTCCAGACCTTTTCCTTCATCATGGTTCATGGCACATCAGTTACATACCTATATTAATGTAAAATTTAAACCTTTTATCAGCTGTAATTATTAACGGTTTCAGTCATGTGATCATGATGGATCATGTGATCATGCTCTCAATGGTTTCATAGCTGTTTTGCTGACTCCGATGTTGATTGATACCTTTTAAACAGATGTCCGGTATGTTGTATGAATTACTGTTCACTGGCCAAATACTGGTCCTTCCAGCGGTAAGGGACGATCTACAGACCGATCGCTATCATGGGTTGCATACCTTCAGCTTTCGTACGTTCCTGCTTTGAAACATTTACAAGAACTTGGATCTCCATACAGAAAATGATATCGTTATTGTTCTTATCGTTTTGTCCTTATCCTGTTTTAGTTTATTTGTTTTGTTACACATGTGCTTTTTCTGTTAATTGATCCAGAAAGACAATAAAAAGCAAAAACATATTTTTTGCCTTTGTATAACTTACTACACAATCATCAGGTGTTCACATGTGCATGTAGGACAAATAATCTGGGAAGGTATTGCTTCTTCTACTCCTTTCGGCTGCACCCGTTAGGGGTCGCCACAGCGGATCACTCTTCTCCACACTATCCTGCTCTCTACATCTGCCTCTTTCACCCCAACTACCTGCATATCTTCACTCACCACATCCATAAACCTCCTCTTTGGTCTTC
>JAOTRA010000034.1:5568653-5581543 GCA_026260255.1 Pseudolaguvia tuberculata
ATAGATAGATAGATAGATAGATAGATAGATAGATAGATAGATAGATAGATAGATAGATAGATAGATAGATACTTTATCAGATAGTGCCAGTACATGGTTGTTTTTCTATGTGAGGCCCTGTGATGGACTGGTGACCTGTCAATGGCCATTACCTCTCGTCCTATGTGCATTGGAATAGTCTCCAGCAGACCCCCGGGACCTCGAATTAAGGAATAAACAGGTAAGAAGATGAATGAATGAATGAATGAATGAATGAATCTGCCACTCTCAGGAAGGTATTTAATACCCAAAACAATATTTTACTAACTAGAATGAATATAAGGGAAAGTTTTGTAGTCTGAGAATGAGTCTATAAAATTATATTTCAAAACCAATCAGGTTTCACTGGAAATATTATGTTTATTACTGACACTATATTTTGGCGTAAAACCTTGACATTGAATTTTTAAAAAATGTTCACTTTCTCTTAATGCAAATAATTTGAGGAGGACAAGTGTTTTAAGAACTATAATGTTTGTTTTTGTGCAAATGTTAGATGAGCGAATGAACCGAACAGCAGCTTCGGATTCACAAATTGCCAAGCGCCACAAAGTTCAGTTTACAAACATCTGTAACCAAAGCTACTACGATTCACATTAATAAAGACCCAAAAACACTAAGTACCCGGATGATAACCACATGACCAATTTAATGGTAAAGAAGAGACATGCTCAGGCACGTACAGAGGTTTTGCCTTTCTACTTCCAGTAGTTTTTCCTGCCAGCACAAATCATTAATATTCGATCGGATCTCTGGAGCTTCAGTGTGAAATTCCGAAAAAGTATCTGGAAAAAAAAATCCATTGTT
Organism: Pseudolaguvia tuberculata; assembly: GCA_026260255.1. Classification (NCBI taxonomy): domain Eukaryota; kingdom Metazoa; phylum Chordata; class Actinopteri; order Siluriformes; family Sisoridae; genus Pseudolaguvia; species Pseudolaguvia tuberculata. The sequence continues at coordinate 5,569,500 of JAOTRA010000034.1, forward strand.
GACCTTCGTTTCAGTTCTTTGTGAATGAGTGAAATTGGACACCTTGTGAGTGAGTCCATGCTCGTCTCTTTCTCCCCCTCACCCCCCCCTTTCTCCTTACCCTCACCCCCCCTCCCTTTCTCCTTACCCTCACCCCCCTCCTCACCCAGACAAAACGTTGTGAAATTCCTCGGGTTTTTGAAGCGGTGCTGAGGAATCGCTTTTCTCCGGAGTTTAAAGTCACATTCTGGCGTTTGACGGACTTTTTACAGCGAGACGGTCGGAATTTTATATAAAACACCATCGAAAGTATAAAAAAAAACATCGGAGGTGGAATTAAAGAAGTGTGAAAATAGCGAATGGAGTCGGGAGGCGAGTAACGGGATTTTTTAAAAAAAAAAAGAAGAAGAAAAGAAGAAGGAAAAGTTTAGTGCAGGAAAGTTATGGGAACTTAAGGCCTTTTTATCGAGCAGTTTATATCGAGAACTATTCTTACATCTGTGCTAAAGTTCTAGAAAAGCCACACAGGTTAGCGAGCTGAATTTCCAGTTTGTCATTAAAAACCAACTTGACAGTTCTTTAGCAGGCTACGTGGCCGAACCTTGGGCCTGGTTCGATTATTCTGCGGGAAAAAAAAAACATTCTTTAAAGATTTTAACAGTTTTGTCCATTCTTTCTGTTTTCTAGCTTACAGTAATGATATTCTCTCATTGAGAAGCATTGTTTGCTCACACTGTTTTGGCCACAAAACATGAAATGATCTATCTAAATGTGTCTTTTTCTAAAGTGTTCCAGACTTCAGAATGGATGGAGAGAAGGAGAAAGAAAGGGAAATGGGAGAGGAAAAGGAAAGTGATGAGACTGAGGAGGATGCTGAAGGAGCAGCCTTGCTGTGGCAAGAAGGCTCTTCGGATGATGATCTAGGACTACCCATCATGCACTGGGAAGCCTTGAGCCTACGTATTGCCCAACTTGAGAAACAAGAAGAAGAACGGAGGGAGAAGAACAAGGTTAGATTTACAAAATTGAAATGAATGGGAATAAATGACATCATAAAAATGATGCTGGTGTTGTAATGTGGAAAATACATGTTCATGAGCTCATCAGTGCCTACAAATGACTCATGTTACTCAGAATTACAAGGAGGATTGTAATGGCATCCCACCCACCTAAACATGTTCATATTTACAATAAAACTCTCATAACAGATCTCCATGTTATTGTCAGCATTCAGTCCTGTGATATTATGACAATACCTTAATGACCTTTTCATCCAAACATGAATTATTGGTTAGGCACAAATGACTTACTGTACTATACTGATATTAATTTGTTCTTAAACCGTGTGCCTCTATTTTTCATTTCAAGGACGCTGCCCAGTGGACAGAAAGTTGGCCAGAGTTATATAACCTTACCAGACATCAAGACACCTGTGATGATGTAGATGATAGTCGCCTCACAGCTCTAACATCAAGGTCCTCCTCGTATCGAGTCTGTTCTTTCGCCTCAAAATCGGCTGCTATATCTGAAGATAACTGAGGTTTTAACTTTCATTTTAGACTCCAGAGTCAGATGAACCTGCAACTTTGTTTCATCAACAACAGTGAAAGTGAAGAGGAGGAAGAGGAGGTGGAGAAAGATAGCCAGGCCAAAAAAGAGGTTTTCAACAGGATTAAATTTAAAATCCGTTACACTGCAGACTTTGGATTGTAATGAATAAATATATCAAAGCAAAGTTTATTTTAGCATGGTATTACTTATTTTACAGTCGAAAAAAAAAAGTTCTGGTAAACAGATGCAGCAGCCACAGCAGTTTTCCAGCCCTGCATCCGGCAGTAAAGCCAAATCTGGTGGGTTTAGGAAAGAGATGAAGGCTGCTCTCAGCATGCTAAGACACAAGCTAAGGTTGGAGCAAAAACAGGTACATCACATCATCATACATCAAAGCTCTTATAATTTGCAAAATACATGATCACCACTTACCGTCAATCTTAATCTTAACTGTTTTTTCGTAGACTAAACACCCCAGTGATGCTGTTAAAGAGCGAACTCATTATAATCGCAGCGATTTGCAGAATTTCAGCTTGAAGGAGTTAAAAGCACTGAAGACATCACTAAGCAAAGATATTCATAGTAAGAAATGTTACTACCTAAAACAGTTCTCCAAACTATGAGTGCTCTAGTGTTTCTGCTCAGAATGTTATAACTGTTTTAATATCAGAAAATCAGAGTCACTGGCTGCCTGTAAAAGTTGATAAAGACCATCTTTATTTAAAAAAGGAAAATATCCTTGATTATTACAGCACAGCTTTTGTGAATTATTACACTTTGATTCATGATCTAATGTATTGAACTATTTATTAAAGTGACTCAAAGCACTTTTGGATTAGAGCATCTTCTAAATGCTGTAAATGTATTTCTAATGTAACACAAATCTTAACATTCAATTAGGCCCGTCATCTAGGCCTGTATCTAATATTTTAAGACTTTTTGCAGTTGTTGCATTGATGCATCATTTCTGTTACATTACTTACCATAAACAATTTTCACTTTTTGTAGTTTATAATTTTGATTTTTATTCATTCATTCAAATAATTTCCTCATATGTGCTGTTTGCACATTCCATTCTCAATTTAGTCCTCTTACTATTACAAAAATTTACCCTTTTTTGCACAAGTCTACATTTACAGTCAATACATGAGTAATCCTTTCATACTGGCAGTGTTGAAACCAGGAGCAAATATTGAATATATTTACATATATAGTGTTATGCTTTAGTTTCAGGGAGCATAATGTCTTGCTCTTTTAGTACATTTACATGCATCTTTTTCAATCTGTTTGTAGACCTCAGCTCTGAATTAGTGGGCCGACTTCTCACAAGAGACCAGCTAAGAACTGAGCAGGATGCCATGTTACTGGAGATACAGGATATGACATCACTCTGACAGAAGAGGTTACTTTCATCAAAGGGACAAAACCGATGCCTCAATAATCTAATAACTAACAAACTGGGAGATTTGCCTAGAAGAAATCACTGTACTGTGCCCATTTCGTCATACCAGAGGACTTAAGTATTTAGGGACTTAAATTGCACAAATTTGTTTCTAAGTTTGCTTTTATATTAGCTGCTTTTCAATGTTTTTATTAATATGTTGAACAAAAGGTGTTCTAAGGCTTCGAGGTAAGCTGTTGTTGCAGTCTAGGACCAATCTCTTTTTCCAGCTTTAAATAGTTATGTTAAACCATAATGTTTATTGATCCAACCTGTTAAGTGTGTTATACAGTATTTACAACGTGAAATTGTATTTGTACTGAAATGTACTGCATTTATAAGTGGATTTCCAATTGTTTACAGTCACATGGCGACGTTTAGAGCTAATAAATAAATCAATAATTTCGTAAAGGGATTGGGTTAGTGTTTTTACACCTGTGCAAAAAATGTAATTATGCAAAATCATTTTGTGACTTTAAGCTGCCTGAAACATCTCCACTAAAGTCTACCTTATTCAATCGTGTTTCTAAGTAAATACCTGATTTTTTTTTTTTTTTTTACAGAATAAAGGTACAGTATATCCACATTATGTTCTAGAGCTGGTAATCGTTAAGTGAGTTAAATCTTCTTACTGTTTTATAAAACATGTTAGTCTAAAACGGTTCATATAATAGATTCGTTGTTCTATCTAGTCGTTTGTATATTTAAAAGGACAGCTCAGCAGAAAGAGAGGAAAGAAGATAGACAAGGGGAGGGACAGATGAATAGGTGAAGGGAGACCATGAATAAGGGAGGGATGCATAGAATAGTCTATAATAGGTGCAAAGAAGAGACGAGTTTGAAATATGATATTGAAGTAATCTAGAGAAGATCAGTTTAGGATTTTATCTGCCATTTTGATCCATGCCTTCTTGTTCTCATTAAAATCATGGATGGACTATGAAAAAGGAGGTTTTTCGCTATCCATTTCATCTGACATATAAGAATGCTGTAAGAATAGCTTATTTTGTCAAATTGGTAAGTTTTCTACTTTGTAATAACAAAACTTGTTGGAGATATTTATGTATCACTTTCACTGTTACAGGTTTTTTGCTTTAATAAATGGAATCTAAAAAATGGAGGTTTTAATATTTAAAAACGATCACTATTTTATTAAATTTTGTGTCGGTTTTTATCACTTTGGTATTGTTTTTGTCCCTAGTAAGTCGCAAATGGATGATTTATCATAACATGGTTGAGTGAATATATTTCTCTGTTGACACAATGATTTGTATGTCTCTCAAGTGCTGAACAATATCGCCTTTTACCCTGTAGCTACTCAGCTTAATGCTCAGTCTACAAGAAGAGAAGATAACCATTGTATGGCATGTGTATAAAGTTTACAGCTATATTTGTTTAAAAATCTATATAGATATAGGATGCAGCATGTAGAAAGATTCAAATTTTAAAAAAGTTGAAAAACTTTAGGAGGTCCGGAGAAGAAAAGAGTCTGAGTGGGGTAACAAGTGAGGGTAAGAAGGGAGACGGATGATGGAACACGGAGGGGAAGTGTGGTTACTGATTGATTAGTTACTGAAGTGAAAAGAGTCTGAATCAGCAGCATATATTCATGTGGTAGCGCAAACAGCTTGTGGATTGTGAAAGACAAGCTGAGGGCAGGAGGAGGGGGGTGGCAAAAGAAGCTGCGTGGGCTTTTAAATAATTCCTTATTTATCGAATCATACTTAATATGTTTATTGTGTGATGTTTTGCATGGTAGATTAACTGTAGTATCAATGCTCTTAATATTTTTACAGAAACTCAACTGAACAGCCGAGCTGGAAAAACTAGAAATGTAGACACATTACAGCTTTAAAATCAGGAGCTGTTTATTCGATTTTCACTCTGATGATGACACAAGATCACTTTTTTCATCAGAACATCAAAAGCAATCAGAAATGGTGACAGACACTCCCATAGTTCTGTCTGAAACAGGACACGGAGGTGATGCCCTTTTCCTCTTTTCACCTAATTCCTCTTTAGCTGCCTCCTGCAACATTGATGAGTCCTACAAATACATCTTCCTTCCTATCTGTTACTCCTTTACGTTTGTTTTTAGCATTAGCCTCAATTCGGTGGTGCTCTATCGTTCTTTTCGCCGTACCAAGACCTGGAACGTGTCCCTAATTTATATGGTGAACTTGGCTGCTACTGACTTTATGTATGGCCTCTCCCTGCCATTCCTAGTGGCCAGTTACATCATGCATGACAACTGGGTCTTTGGAGATTTCATGTGTCGCTTGGTGCGCTTCCTGTTCTACTTCAACCTGTATTGTAGCATTTTTTTCCTCACCTGCATCTCTGTGCATCGCTACCTAGGCATCTGTCATCCCATGAGGACCATCACACTAGAGACCAAACGGACTGTAAAAGGCATTTGCATTTTGGTATGGTTCGCTGTCTTTGCGCTCACATGCCCAATTTTTCGTTTTGCACAAACGGAACTACTTCCCCGTCAAAAAGATGGCGAAGCATTAGAGTTACATGACGCGAATGCTGACACACACAAGTACAATACAAATCTTAGTGCTGAGATTTTCTCAAACTGCTGGGATGATGCTATTGATAAAGAGTTTCAGGATTATGTTCCTTATGGAATAACCCTCCATCTCTTGGGGTTCTTTGTGCCATTTAGCATTATTGCCTGGTGTTATTCGCATGTAGTTATGACTATATTTCGTACACTTAACTCCCAACCTCCTGCTAATGGACCAAGGACGAGGCAAGGAAGCAAGGTAGGGATAGGAGGTGAAGGCATGTCCATCGTTCTCGGGGCTCATTCACCTTACATAAACAGGCGCCGCAAGTCCATCAAAACCATCATAACCATTACTCTCCTCTTTGCCCTTTGCTTCTTTCCCTTCCATGTTACCCGCACAATTTTTTTGGTGCTGAAAGTGACCAGCAAGGTGCAGTGTCATACAATGCGGATGGTCTCCATTTGTTATAAGATTACACGTCCACTAGCCTCCTTTAATGCCTGGCTTAATGCACTGCTCTATTTCCTTACCAAGGAAAAAAGTGGAACCTGCTGCAACAAGCCACCTCCTGCCCACCATGGGATTTTTTGGCCTTTACGGATGCTGGGAAGAGGAGGAAATGAAGAAGAGGAAGCTGAGGAGGCAGCAAACCATAAAAACAATGAACTCAAAGCAGATAACAATGTATTCACAGATGCACCTTGAGGCAAATATTAGAAATGTGTCAAATGTGTATATAACATGGATATCCATTGCCTAGATGTACAGTCGTATATATAATTTTTTTTTTTTTTTTGGCATTTTTATCTATTCATTTATATAAAGGTTTGATTATCAGACAGAAATTATAAAATAGTATTAAAAAGTTTGAATAGTATTATAAATATAATCTGTCTTTTTCCCTTTTGTGCCCATATTACCTGACGTAATTTTACCAGCTGCTACGAAACAAAACACAACTATGTGAGTTAATTAAATGTTTTCTTCAATCCTGGTGTGGTATTTTGATCAACATCAGTAAATATCATGTAAATGATTGATTTCTATATACTTCTAAACTCTCTAAAATGGAAAAATATTTAAGCCTCTGTTGTTTCTCTGTAAACGGACACTGTAATAAAGTCAAATGTATGTTTGTTCTCAGAAATGATCCAGACACAAACGTAGGAAAGGTAAAGCCACTGTCAACCAAATATCAGTCAAAGTCCATTATACCTCTTAGACCAGAGGAACAGAGGTTATCTACTTGGCAAAGTTAATTATTTTCATTTTTGAAATGGTCAGCTAACAATTAAGGACAAGTTGTACCCATGTTTAACTAATATAAATATTAAAGACTTATTGTGACACTGTTTATTTAATCATTATTTCAATTGTCTGTCTAATCAAGCTTAAAGTCTAAGTCCAGTACAGTCCAATTATAATGAGCTAATGAGATAATGTGGGGGTAATAAAGCAGGGAAATCACTAAAGTGTGCTGAACTCTGGTCACTTCTCATATAGAACATATAGGTATCTACTTTAGGACTGGCTCTATAATATTAAAGCAGATAAGAATCTACTGCAGTCTCCAAACTAAAGTCGGTCATTCTAAATTAAAAAATAGATAACATTAGTTCTGCTTTAGCAGGAATACAAGTCTTATAATATAGTTATTTTAACAGAAATATTGCTTTCATGGAAACACTAGTCAGTTTCTATGGTCGATATCACTAATAATGTATGCTATTGTCCATCAGTTATCCTGTACACAAGCCCTGATTGTAGAAGAATTCCTATCAGTAAATATAAGTATGGTTTAAGTACAATAGAACAACTGCATCATAAAATCCAGCTCCGTGCCTATATTAAGTCGCCTGAATATTTAAACTCGCATGCAGAATGTCAAGTTGTTCAATAGGGGGCGACATGTGGAACATCCGTTATTTCCAGTTTGGAAATTCAAAACAAAACCGGTTAGGCCAATTCCCGACCTGCACCGCGGCAAAAAAATAAGTGCTGACCGTTAAAAAAAAGGGAAAAAATTATTTAAAATTCTTAAAGCAAATATTTCCATACAAAACGACTGTTTTCGTAAATACTATTGAAAATACATTTTATCGATGCTTCAAAACATAAAAATGTATTGAGTAAAATTTTTATTTATTTTTTTTTCTTCAGCGCCTCGTGTCATCACAGTCTAGAGGTGCTGCGGTGAGGCGTTGGCGCCATTTTCAAAGTTCAGAGCCCGAGTGAATGGAACTCTTGTTATATACAAAATAGTTTATTTTATGTTATTTTTTTAAATCTTAACTCCGTCGTTATTTAACACATCGCGAAGAATATAAGGACTCTGGGAACAATATATATATATATTTATTTGTATTTTTTTTCTAAAAAAAAAAAAAAAAAAAAAAGGTAATTTCGCATTTTATCAACTAAGTTGTTTGTACATTTCAGCTATTTTTCTTATAATTCTCTTGAATTTATTGTCTGTATTATTTCTTTTGTAACAAATAATTTTCCGTGGTTTAGTTTCTAAGTATTGCTTGCCTATTTCTCTTCCTCTGGTATCTAGATTATTATTTACAATTACTACTAATTTATGTCGCTTTTTGTTACATTTGCTTGTGTAATAGGCAAAACTGGTGAAGTTACAGCAGATGTGTAAATAAAATAGATTCTTGCTTTGGTTTCTGGTTAAGCTAGTAACCTGTTGGATAGCTGTGTGTGTGTGTGTGTGTGTGTGTGTGTGTGTGTGTGTGTGTGTGTGTGAGAGAGAGAGAGAGAGAGACAAACAGACAGACAGACAGAGAGGAGGGGGGCACTTGTAGTAGTTTTTCATTATAGAAGTTTCCTCCACTGGAGCTGTCCAGTTAGCACACTAACAATAATCCGAATATTTTATAAACGTTTGTAGGAGTTAATCTGAACAAAAGCGATTATTTGTATGATTCTATTACTATAAAATGTAAATAATTAGTATGATTTATATTTATTGACGTTATGCTATAATAATGAACAGTTGAATTAAATGACCAGACTGTTATTTCTGACAGTACACAGGATTATTGTACACAATAATATTCTGGACGATGACCGTTTCCTTTAACCCGATATTCGCTGTGATTTTTCGTTTACTCTGTGGATTTTCTCGATTTAAAACTGATTTATTGTCACTGGACATTTGTTTACTCGCTTTTAATTATACAGTTTGCTTAAGTGCGTGCGCGCGCGCGCGCGTGTGTGTGTGTGTGTGTGTGTGTGTGTGTGAGAGAGAGAGAGAGAGAGAGAGAGAGAGAGAGAGACAATCCGTTTTTTCCCCCATTACATCCATAATCTGCTTGTATAAACACATTTTTTTCGGAAAGTTTTCTAACTAAAAAGAGAAAAATAGATGTCATTGAAATATATTTATTCTGTATTTATATTGTGAAAACCAATCGATCGCGTGGTCTTGCAGCCACACCCACCAATAAAGTAGCAGATAATCTGTCAGTATGTAATAAATGGGCATATATAACTATATATATATATATATATATATATCATCTTTTATTCCACTTGCTCGGCTTTTTTCTGTTTTGCCCTCCATTTTCTGTATTAAATGATACGCCTGAAACACATTAATGCACATTTGAAATAATCAGTGATCATCAGAGCTAATACTTCGAACAACAGATATTACGGTGTTAAAAATTAACCATCCAAATAGATTCAAAATAGAAAGTTTAGAAAAGCGCGCGTGTGTGTGTGTGTGTGTGCGCGCGCGCGCGTGTGTGCAAAGAAGCTTCGAGCTGATGGTATATTTTGAGCAGGTTGTTGACTTTGGGAGGGGGATCAGGAGAACACAGTGAGTATTGCCTGATCATTGTTGAGAGTTTGTCAGCATTATGAGAAACTGATGCAGATTTTGAAGATCTACTAAAACTACTTCACTGATGATCTCCTTGTCCAATGAGAATGTTAATAATAATAATAAGAAAGTTTTTATAGTAATAAAAAGCCAGTTGTAGAGTGCTCTGTTATCTGTACACAGGACTCCTTTCAATGTTTCTGATCCAGTTGGGAAAAAGATGGATACAGTTTAACAAAACATTACAATGTAGATGTACATTTATGGTATACAATGTGTAATTACAATTGGCACACTGGGACTTATATGAATGTAAGCTCTGCTTTTTATTAGAATGATATAGACACATTATTAAGCACTTATTAAGTATAAATTATTGTGCTGCAAATGTAAAGTGATGTACACAGAATGAATTTTCACAATCACCGCCGATATGTTACTGTAATTAATTTACATATATGTATAGTAACAGACTGAAGACAGTATGTTTTAGGGTTTTTTTTGTTTTTCAATTGCTAGGATATAATTTCCATCCTCCTAACGTTTGCTTGAATTTATGTTTAATTTCAAAGTTATGTCTTTTTATGTTAGGCCCTGTGTCTGTTCCTTCTCTGGACTGTTTTTAGTCTTCCTGTTTTTGTGTGTGGTTACTGAGGCTTACTGAGGACATGTTTGGTGCAGAATGAGATGCATGAAATGTAAGAAAGTAGTTTGCTTATTTGTCAGAATGTATTTACAGTTTAATTAGTAGTTTTTAGATGTTAATATCTGTATGTTGTAACATACTTCTATAGACTGAAATTGAAGTAACAGCTAGATTTGAATAATTATGGTTGTTGGGGGAATAACCTAAAGGGGAATCAACCTATATAATGTCTGTGCTTATTTTTAGCCACTGATTTTTTTTTTTTAGTTGTTCCTAATAATAGTGATTAAATCTTCTTGGTTCTGTTCTGGGCACACTCCTACCATGTGAGGGTGATTTCTTTTGGATTTAGATTTTTTGGTCATGTATCATTTGCACAAGTCTTTGTCTTGTCTGTCTGTGTGTGCGTGTGTGCGCACATGCAACTGTTCAAGCCCAGTTGTCTTTCTCGGTAAAGCTATCTGTGAAACCAGATCAACATTTTCTCCACTTTTTGTACCTAGTCTTTCGTTCTAAGCACAGCCCACAGTGCCGCGCACACACAGCCAAGCTTCATGTTGCGCTAAAACTATAAAGAGAAGATGAAAATAATTTGAGTTGTCGGCTCCGGTTGTTTTATATTTCTTTTTTTGTCTTTCTCTGGTCACACTTTTCTTTTAAAAATAAGTTCATGATTTTATGTCAGATATATCATCAGAGTCACTGATGAAAGTTTTTATAAAACTTTAGAAACTGCTAAATAAAATCTTCTGCATCAAGAGAAAAAAAATTCCACATAAACACAACTTTTTTTTGTTTCGTGGTCCTCTTTTCCTGTGTTTCAGCAGTCAAGCCTGCTCCCTCTTTTGTTCCCTCCTTCCCTCCCTTTCTCGCTGCTGGCTGTGTGAATGCTTTGGCAAGGGTACAAGAAATCGAGCAAGCGAGAGCTGCTAGCACTGGCGCGCTCCAGACACAAAGTCCCACAATTAAATTTTTTGCATAAAAACGGTTAAAGCAAAAGCCCCCAAATTTTATACCCTTTAAAAGGGAACCCAGGGTGACTGGCTGATTTTTTTTGGTATTTTTTTAACTCCCCAAATATGTTCATTTTAATTGTAGAAACTGATGCCCCGGGAAAAAGGCTACAACCCCTGCTTTTTATGCCTACCAAGTTCCTCAGGCAGCCTCACTAGCTACAGCTAAGCAGAGGCTGCACACTTCTTGGACTGCTGGTCTGCAAGGGAATAAAGAGAGAAAAGGGTTTTGGGGGCTTAAGATAGGTAGTGGGGGACAAAAGCTTTAGGCACTTACTTTACTCCTGGAGCCCCCAGCATGGAATGGGAGACCCAATCTTAGATGAGTGGGTGTATTTTTGATCTCAAATTAATACTCGGAATGCCAGCTGATTATTGTATGTGAGGATTTTATTACTTTCTAAAGTCTTTTAAACAAATTTATTTTAATATATTTAACTATTTTAGTTGATGTATTTCAGGTTTCTTTTTAAGTACTTTACATATTTGCATGTTACAGAACTCGAGTGGTGTCTTTTATCTACTTTTAGAAAAAAAAGGTTTTTTTTTTTTTTTTTTTTTTTTTATTTTTTTTTGGCTATATCAATAATGATAACAGGTTAGCTGTATTTTACTGTAATTAAGTTAAAGTATTTTTTCCTTCCAGATGCAGAATTGAAATCAGAAGATGATTGGTGTTTAATGATTTCCTTTTGGGATTATCAGCCAATTTCACCTCTCAGTTGCTCAAGAGGGTGAAGGGAAAAAAGGCAGAGGGTAAGTTAGTTTCTTTTCTGTGTCTGCTTCAGAGCTTAACCAAAATGGCCCCTGGTTGAATGGGTAAGAAAAGGAAAAAGTTAGGCCAGGGTGTGTGAGTGTGGGCTTGTGCTCCTGATTTCTCCCTCTCTTTTTCTCTCCCTCTCTTTCACCCAAACTTTTTTGCAGTCGATCTCCCTCTTCTCTCTCTCTCTCCTTTTCTTTCTCGGCCTGTGTGTATACCTTGTCGTCTACTGCCTCCTGATCTCTCATTCTCTCTCTCTCTCTCTCTCTCTCTCTCTCTCTCTCTCTCTCTCTCTCTCTC
>JAOTRA010000034.1:5599532-5611639 GCA_026260255.1 Pseudolaguvia tuberculata
GTGTGTGTGTGTGTGTGTGTGTGTGTGTGTGTGTGTGTGTGTGTGTGTGTGTGTGTGTGTGTGTGTGTGTGTAAATGATGCCCATATTGCAGATCGTGGGAGAAGCCTTGGCGGTTTGTCTTTTGTGGTTTTGCCCATTGATTAATGTATCAGTGCACTTTGCGCGCCTCGTAGCCAGGAGTAACGCAAGTGTCGGACCGGCATCCGACTATATCAAAGAAATAAAGTTCAGCCAGGCAGCTCCAAACTAGCAAGCTTTAATCATTGTAAAATCATGATATATTACACTGATTCTTAAGACTTAAGCAGCTGTCTCTGTTGAGCAGATCATTAGAGAACGCATATCAGTTTCTGACACTATTCTCGGTTTGCTCAGCCAGCACATCTATTAAAATTGGACGCTTTACTTCATGGAATCATTTAAGGTGAATGATGAAGGTATGACACCGATGTCATCCTCAGCCGGCCTGTATTTGTGAGACCAAACAGAACCCTTGCATTATTATAGGCAAATTGCAAATTCTCTGAACAGTTATGTTGGATTGTCTTCTAATGCTCTCTCTCTCTCTCTCTCTCTCTCTCTCTCTCTCTCTCTCTCTCTCTCTCTCTCACACACACACACACACACACACTAAGAGAGAGAGAGTGAGAGAGAGCTGCTGGGGGATGGTTCTCAGTGGGCTGTATAAGCATGTATGTCAGATATTTAGTGTTGTACTCTTAAATTGTACTCTTCAGCTGTACTAATGCAATTAAAATTTTCTTTTTTTATCTTTAATATGTTTTACTGTAGTTTTTAAGAACTATATATGACAGAAACAGAAAAGGAGGATGACCGTTTTGTTCTATGTATCATTTAGCAATTCTATATTTAATAGCAAAGACCATGAGTTGCTGAAAAATAAAAGATTTTTTTTGCATTTGTTATAACTTTTCTAAAGGTCAATTGTGGAGGAAACGTAATAAGGCATTTACAGAGGTCTGTTACAAATGCCTACGTTAAGTCGGATGAAGTCAGTGATTCATGATGATGAAGTCCTTGATTGAAGATGCTGCAGTGACCGAATTTACGCCTCTGTGCAATTCTTGGCGAGGGTTGATGCGTCCAAAATACTGCAAAGTCATTCACATGATCTGGTCATAATTGAGTTGTGCTCGCTTATTGTTAATAATAAATAACATTAGGACCTGATCATGTGAATCAAGATTTTGGGTTTTACACATTTCTTTTTCTAACTGTTATATTTTTTTATGTAAAGGCATTTTAAATAAATATCTGCTCCACAATCATTATTTAAAAGAGAAAAATACATTATTAATTGACTTTATTTTATTACTCTGTTGTTTTTGCTTTACTTTAAGGGTTACAGATACTGATATAAAAGACGAAGATATAACAAACGTTTAGATATAACAAAAGGCAATTAATAGACAGGAACAAGCCATTGGGTGCACATACAGTACATATGAAAATGTATCTATGCATTCTCTAGTATAGATACAACAACAAATCATCAAAGTCATGACATGTCTTTCATTTGCCCTTTCATTTGTATTGGTTGAAAAACATTACGCAGTTGTCTCACTGTCCGTGTATAAATCATTAATGTAATTAATTCTGTGACATGTCACTGTACTGTGTCACGCACCCAAATAACCAATGGCACCAATGCTTTTAAAGGACATATAGCTAATGCATACATAGAAACCAGTAGGCTATCAATGTATCCAGTAATGTTTAATAGATTAAGGTAACACTCAGACGAATGCTTCTCATATTTGAACACTGTTGACACTCCTATAAATAGACACTGAAAAGAAGAAGGCCAGGATGGTTCAAAGTTTACATAGATTATGCAAATTTATTATTCATCAACATTTAGCAGTAAACAGTGGTCACATAAAGCATAGATCATTTCTAGGCTGATCACACTTGCATGAAAAAAGAAAATTAAAAATGAGCAGGTTTAAGTTGTTATAAGGCTTCACTGCTCTTTTCTTTCTCTTTTACACTAAATATACGGGATATATACAGTAGCTAAATGACCGGACTTTGATAACAATATTATACAAGAGTAAAAGAACAATACTAGAAGACTAAAGTACATTATTCCTCTCCTGCTCCACTGCCAGCAATAAACAATGAAGATTGAGAACAGCCTGACTTGCCTCCCTGAGGTGCCTCCTCATACAGGACTACAGTTCACTGTGGCTACTGAGGAAGACTTTGATGACATCATGGCCATGAGTCAGGATATTTATGGTGGTCTAGACTACCTTCCGACCCGTTATCAGGCCTGGTTACAGGAAACAAACCGTACTGTGATCCTTGCTCGCAAGCAAGGCAAAGTGGTAAGAATACAAATAGAATTTGTCAATAACTTGTTTTAACAGGCATTTCTTGTTATTACTGATTTTACCTAGATATATTTAATTCATTTAAATATACAGAAAAAGTGTACATAGAATTTGCTACTTCAAAAACAGTCTTTTTTCCCACCAGATTGCACTTGAGTCAGTATGTGTTATTGACGATGGCGAAACAATGCTGGTAGAAGGTCTCCGTGTGGCCCCTCAGGAGAGGGGCAAGGGCGTTGCACGGGTGCTGCTGCGTTTCTGTTCTCAGCTTGTTAAAGCCAAGTATCCTGAAGTGAAAGTGACCAGACTGACAAGAGATGACAAGCTCGAGCCCAAGGACTTTCAGAAGTACAGGCTTATTATGAAACAGGTAGGGGGTAAGGATAGATCATAATCACAATAAGTTATCAAATAGATTTTTAATGACTTTAATGACTTTATTAAATATTGAATAATTGATATTAAATAAGTTCTATAGCAATGAAAGCCTATGATCAGACATTCCTTTTTAAAAGGCTTTCTTGCCTTGAGTTAGTATCATCTAGTGTATTGACCATTAACTAGACTGAACTATAACAAAGATGAAAACTACTTGTTTTATTGCTTCTGCTAAATGTCATCCACCAAACCCATTCACATTCATAAATAATAATGTATAACTAATTCTCATCAAAGAATTGCTGCTACTAAGAATTTTTTAAACAAGCAGGCATACTAAATCAGAGAATATTCGTCACTTTAATGTCAAGTGTTCTATGTCACAATATATTGCATAGGCTCTAAAATGTTGCATTTGTACATATTTATTCTGTTTTCATTATCAAACTGTTTTAAATATTTGGTGTCATAGAGTATGGAGCGGTAGATAATGCTGAAAAATTACTGTACTGTACCTTCTCTCACACCTTCATGAAACTCCTGTTTAAAGGGAATCCTGCTGGTACGCTTCTGTGCAGAAGACCTAAAGTTACGCCTCAATGATATTGGGCTTAATGTGGGTTATGAAGAAGATGGCCTAGTTCCTTCCAACACCCCAGTGAGGTTAGAGGCTGCAGATGTCCAGAAGCTGTTTTTGAGCAGTGAGGCAATGCAGGATGTACTAACCAGTGGCACCATAGTGCAAGACTGGCAGCCCTTCAAGCCGATACCCAGCAACATGGAAATCCTGCTGAAGAAAAACATTGATTGGATGGTGGATGACAAGTGTTGCCCAACTATGGCCAGCCTGTGCACTTTTCCTTTTCGAGTACCAATTGGTGATGACTGGTTCTACCTCAACATTGACATGTTTGGCAAAGACCTGGCTCTGGCTAAACAGCAGCTCCTATGCCACCTGAGGTGCCACACTAACACACTGAAGGGCTATGTGATGTGCCAGGTCTTCCTGGACCCACCACTGTGGAAGCCCATGGCTGATTTCTTCAGGGAGACCTTGAAAGTGGAGCTGGTGAAGGAATACAGAGAGCAGTGTGTAGTGGAGGCTGGCATGGTGTAGCAAGAGGTGCACAGTCAGCTAAAGTTTAAGAGCTTGAGATAACCCATATCCCACATTTCAAGGCCAAACATTAGAAACGGAAGAGCTTAGACATCACTCAAATGGTTTCCTTTCATATTTTACCCCAGAACAAAACCTTTTATCCTAAATATAGCTATATAAATAGACAAGCTAAGAATTAAACATCCTTCTGGAAAATAAGTTAGTTTAAGTTAGCTTGTATTAGTTAGTAATGCGTCATTACTGCAAAAAAAGCAAAGCAACAATTTGTAAAATAAATAAATATGCAACAATTAAGGTTTTTAGGGACACAGACCATATTTGAAGAATGCAGTACAGAGTGTGTATGTGTGTAAATCAACACACACTGGGTTGCAAATAAGACTGCATTTTTAGGCACTTTATGCATTTATATCTAAATGTGATATCTCACTATAGACAGCGAGGTCTTTGCTTTAGAGACTGTTTTGTCTAAATGTTGTACAGTAGCTGCTGCTATTAACTTTTTTAATACATTTACTTCTAAAATACCCAAAAAGAAATCAAGAAATCGTCCTGTTCTACTAATATGTTAAGCGGCATTTATACCAAGTTGATCTAACATACAAACAAGTATTTGCTGGGTTACTGAGTGTTTACTGTAAAAACATAGCAAAATAGGACGAACGGAAAAGGTCAGTCAATTTTAGATTTGTCCTTATTTTATGCACTGAACCATATTTATTATCCTTATTGTGATCTACTACTATAGCAAGTTGGCAGCTGAAATATGAAATTTTATTATAAAACCAGAACATAATACTGATCAATATGACAAGATCTGTTTAATACTGATGTACTGTAACCAGTGATACTAAAATACCGTTTTGATCATTTGTGTTGGGTAAGCTTATGTGTTTAAATACAAATAATGCGAAACTTTTTTTTATTTATTGTACAACAAAAGGATTTAGTTAAGGAGCTAACAAATGGGTAGCCTATATTTATGTCATTTGCATTTAACGTAACGATGAAAAAAAATGTAACAGGACAAGATATTTAAATGATCAGTTCAAAAAAGACACACTACTACTCTTCATGGGGTTTTGTTAGCAATCCATTTGAGAAGATATCTAAAGCACTTTTTTTGAATGCTTAAACAGAGCCTCATTTTTGTCCATCACCCTTGTTTCTGAGCCAGGAAATAGCAGAGATTTGGCAATTTTGTACCCTTATTGTTATCTATAATTGCAACAGTTTTTCCCCACATTTTGTTAATTAGTTAATGCCTTGGTAGATTAAAGTACCCCCCCCCCTCCCCCCATTAGGACACAAATAAAATATTTAGTAATACGGAAGTATTTTGCAGAGAACAATTATATTTCAACCAAGAACTGGATAGCCATTTTCAATTTCAAAAGAAAAGGGAAGAACGTTTTCAATTTTTAACCCGGGCCACTGAAAAGGGACCACCACAAATATACATTTTATTCCATCTGTCTTTTGAAGAGTTTGGTGGAATCGACTGCTGAGTGTATATAAATAGCATGCAATGCAACACTGAAAGAAAAGTCTCTCAGTAACCCTGCGATTGAGAAGAAACACAGAGAATTGGAAAGGAAGAAAGTCGTTTATTGGTGAGCAAAAGAAGAAATCTCTCTGATCCAAAAGCATCTACAGTCTGCACAAGCAATTATATACAATTCTACAATCCTTTCTATTCCCATCCTCATTTTACCATAAATAGCTTTTTAGACTGAGTTTTACAAAAGCATTGATGTTAATTTCATTTTAGTATAGTAGCAACACTCTACCATGATACACTAATTTTTGTGCTGTAATGCTTCTGGAAAAACTCAATACTTGTTACCAAACTTTACAACTAAAAGGTTGTGATTTAAGTATTCACAATCTATAATATTCATACGGACAAGATTTCCCTATATTCCATATATAAATAAAAGTACTAAACATGTAACTAATCAAAATAATTGGCAACTTTTTAAATTTTGATCCTATTAGCATTCAGTTATTATAATGAGAGGGTTTGGCATGATATAATAATTATAACGTTTCTAAAAGGGTAAATTTTTTTTTTTTATCCAGTGGGAAATAGACATTTCATTCTCTTGGACTGCATAATGTGTTGTTATTCTACTGCACACACTTATCAAATTCCCCAAACACCTGTTACTTCCTAATCTAATTCTTGTTCCTGAAATGTACTGTATTCGACTTAGACATATTTATTCGATTTATTGAAATAATTGAGAACCATATGGAACACAAAGCTTGTAAAACCTTATAGATCTCATGATTACTATCTAATAAGATTAGATTATGCTTTTGCAGCATTTTTCCTTTGCATTTAATTTTATGATTTGAACGCCATAAGTACTGTAATCACTAGTAACGACTGTGAAAGTGGGGTCCATAAAACAGCAACTAGGGGATCATTGTTTTTATGTTGTTTTAAAGTGGTCAAAAAAACAGCCCATTAATATTATATTTATTATATATTTTAAATTATTGAATTAATTATCTTGTTGTTTATTCTGTTAACAATGTCAAATCTAATGACAGTTTTGAAACATATTTTTTGTGCATTTAGGAGGTAGATAATGGGTACCAGTATTCTTGTTGCACATGGAGCAAAGTGTTCTTATGAAACCCTTTTTTAATTCTGACATTGTACACTTTCTTTTTCATCCATAGTATTGGTTTATGGCAGGCAAGGTTTTTTTTTTTTTGGTGTTGATAAATGTGTGCTTGTCAAAAATAATGCAAAAAAAAAAAAAAAGAATACGGCACCTTAGCTCCACTGAAATATTTCTGTTTCATTTTAGTTTTGACTATGAGACAAAGCAAAGGGTATTGAATTGACAATGTGAAGCTTTATAGTGTGGTTTTCTTTTTTTGGACTTGAATGTATATGATAAACACTTTACAGCAGTGTTCCAACAGCCAATACTATGAAGGTTACTCGATGCGCTTTGAGTATTTGTATTGTTTCAAGGATGTCACAGTAGTTTCAGTAGGCATTTTTTTCCTTTTTGTTAATTACAAATCTCCTAATATTTAATTGAATTAGATGAATAGCCATCAGAGAGGGATAAGCTTTGCTAAATGGTTTAGTAAGAATTTTAATGGGCTTTAATGGACTTTAGCTAACGTTCATTAAAGTGGCAGTTGTGAGATACAGATACATCTATTCACAAAACAGCTTGTTTTAAATTCAGTGAGCAAATAGTAAGACAAAGATGTATAATAGATATTATGTTACAAGCAGCTGTAGTACAGGGAAGTCAGCGTTGATACATCATAAAATTGTTTCCTGTACACACTTGCTTTAAAATTAAGTTAAATCTTTAAGACATCAGTAAAACCCCTTAGAAAGTGGTAACAAATAAGACCACTAGAGCTTAGATTACCTGATCAAGTCCGTAAGACTGAGTGAAACAAGATTCCTTTGTGGTGTCACCTTGCTGAAACAGAGCAGGTGACTTCTACCTAAACTTTTGGTCTGGAGGCTTGAATGGAAAAAGTGATGTCATAAGGGTAGCCAGTCATAGTATGCTAATGAGCTGTGTCAATTCCTTGAATGATTTCAAAAACCTACTCCTTTGTCTTTCCTTTACAGTGTTTAAGAATGTTATCCTTTGCAACATTGGAATCAGAGGTTGTCGTTGAAGTAAAAATAAATTGTGCAAAAATAGAAATATAAATATAATTTAAACAAATAACACCTGGATGTCTAGTAACTGCAATGGCTGTATTTTTCTGGATAAGGATATACCCTAAATATGTTCCTGTAATTTGTTTGATAACCTACTACTGGTTGTTTGTGCTTATGATTTTTTTTCCCAGTCTTCTATTATGCTATATTATACCTTAGTATTGCATCTGCACATCTAAACCCTATAGTATATTTTGTTCTTTTTATTAGTATTGATATTTAGAATCCATGCACGTTGCATCCAAAGCACAAAAACTGTGTGAGTAATAGTGTCATGTAACTTCTTGTTCCAGTCATGGTCATTTAGTGGTTTACTGTAGAAATTTCCTCAGGTGGTTCTTCTTAAGATTTTTTCATTGTACACATTTAATATTAGGTGTGTATTTCCATAACAACATTGGAAATATCCAAACTTGTATGAGTTCATACCAAAGGCTTTAGTTGAATGCTTAAGTCAAGTGTGCACCTAAGATTAACATGGACCCTATAGGGTTCTTCACTAATCTGCTCTGTTTAAGAGCAATTAGTATAGATGACCACATAAAGAAATCACATGTAAATTAAACAAATGGTTGATGTGCCTGACAGAGATTTCTGTGATTTAATTGTAACACAAAGAGTTTTTACAAGACATGGTTATTAGCATCATAATGCCACAGTTTTTTATATTCTTATTACTTATTATTGTAGGTCCAACTAAATGACCATAGTCTGAATTGAAAAATCTGTACCTGATACTGTAAATGGACTAATCGTTATAAGAGTGGTTCCTATTCAAGAAGTAAATATGTCTGTATGTAACTCATTCCCTTGATTTAATAGCTAAATTTAAAAATGCCCCAAACTCTCACTATTACAAATAAACCCACAAACTAGATTAAGTGCATTGCTACTTAATATATGTAATTGACTACAATCAAGAAAAAAAATGTTTCTTGTTTCTAAACAGTTTAAATAGATCCTGGTGAGATAGAAAGTATAACATTACTGTTAATCAAGGGGTTGAGCAGCATTTTATTGGCAATGCAATGTCAGACAATATCATCTATTTTTTTAAACAGTATTATTCTGTAACCCAATATGACTGCTTATTTATAAGCAGTGTATAAAATCAAACGAATGTTTTGTTTTAATTTTGTGAAGGTTTTATTTTTTTTTTTAACTTTGTGACAAAGCTGTTTAAAATACAGATTTCTTAAAAAAAAAAATCAAGCCCTCAAAAATCATTGGCATGTGTGGTGTGAGTTGGACTGAGGACGGTTGGGGTGACCGGAGGAGGGGTGGTTGTTCGGGGTTGGTTAGTTGTGTTGTCATAAACATGTGAAAAAATTGAATCCATATAAATTGAACCCATTTTCTGAATCAAGACATCATCAGATTTTCCATTAGGATTGCATTAGGATACATTCATATAGATTCACCAGCAATAACACAGATTCACACAAATAAACATTTGCTGACACATTTTTTGTGTGTGAACCTGGCCATATTATATTTGTCAAGCTGTAAAGTTACTGCTTCTGATAGAAATAGAAATATTTTGTCTGGTAAGATTGTAAATCAGTGTTCTTGTATGCATCTAAAAGTTTCTTTCTGTAACCTAATAGTTTAGGAATGTTTAAATGAAAAAAAAAAAATCCAAATTCCAGAGAATGTGACGTGTTGGAGGTAATGTAAAACATTTAGTTGCTGTTGATTATGTAATGTAAGTTTAAGTACACTGTAGAAAAGCAATTCTATAGCGTGTTTCCTTTTGACTTTTCTTTTTTTTGTTATTAATAACTCTGTCTGTTTATGCAAAATGTTCAAAAAATATATTAGAATCTACCTTTATGTATTTCCTAAAATACAATGAGAATATAGCTTTTACTTTGTTCACATTTGAACAGCATTACTTTATCCATCTTAATTTGCATGTTTTATAATAACCCTTAATACATAATGCAACCCTATTTCATTATGGATTTTAGCATCTATTTATATATATATATATATATTTTTTTTTTGCAAGCCATTTTAGAACAAAAAAAAGGCTGTGAATTGTGCTTGTTTGCACATTAGTTTTTTTCTAGTTTTGTCAGAAACTATGACATTAGTTCAGTCAACCTGGAAATTGTCAAGAAAAAGTGATAAACATTTAAAACAAAAAACATGTACATCTCCATGCTTAAAATATAGAATACCCCAAAAGCATCATACTCATAAAAATAATAAACATGGAGTAAAGAGGCTGCAGTTTAAGTGATGTATAACAAACCTGCAGTTTTGAGCACAGTGTGGGGTTAATTGAACATCATGTTATTCCAGTCTGCTATTCTTTTTGTATTATTTTTCAGTAGCATTTTTGATTTGTTGTTCAACATTAATATAGTATAAAGGAACATTTGTTACATTAGTTTATTGAGAATGAAACCCACAGTAGAGACCTGTGTATAAAGTACAGTATTTGTACAGGCTTATTAGTTCCAAGCCACAATCAGGGATTTAAAAAATATACATTTAAATGAAAAATAAGTATTTCTGTAAAAAGTTAGTAGTAACAGTGTGGTAGGGGTCTAATCTCGTGTTCTTTCATATGACCCAAAATTGCTAATGGCACCCTTGACACAGGATAACTATAATCAGCACTGAATTAAAATTCAAGTGAATTACTTTTAGATGTATTTTGTACTGCTGTACTTTTCCTGTACTAATTAATGAAGCACAGCAAAAATCAAACAGAAAATGATTCATCAATCCCTTATTGTGGCATTAAAATGGGGGTTTTGCTTAAGTTAAATGATTCAAAAATATTCTAAAGAGCCTGGTGAATCTGTAATAAGTAGGGGTCAAGTGACTCACCCATTTTAAAGAACGAATAGCCTTATACAGCACACATTTATTGCTACTTGCTGTAGTTACAAAGCAGCATAATGAACATAGTGTTATAATTTAGCTCAGCTATAGTCTCTGTTGTTTATGTCGATAGTGAAAGGTTTTATGTAGATTTTCCCTAAATGGATTATCTTCAGTGGTACAATTGTGTGTGTGTGTGTACCTAATCTGTGAAATGTACGGCAGCTTCTAACAAGTTCCTAGAAAGTAGTGGATAAAGTATTCCCAAAATATTCCCAAAGATTCATCATTAAACAAACACGTATACTTGAACAGTCTTTTGTAGTGACAATTTTTCTTTATCGGCTCATATCAGATTTGGCTGTTAGTAGTCTTTGACATATTTTCCATTTGGGTTTACATTAGCTTCAATTTTAATTCCTTTCTTTATTTGTTTTTGTGTGGTGTTATTTACAGACAACACATTTGTATAGACGTGTATCAGTTCAATATAAAATCTGATATGAACTTAGTATATCATTTTAATATATTTTTTTTTTACCAACTTTAAGGTCAACTGTAAATATGACATAATTTGTAAGTAGTCTTACATTTCTTTTTAGGTTGATTGTGTAGGAATGACAAAAAAAAAAATCAAAGCTCTAGCAATAATGTAATGTAACTCTAATTCTGAGTAACATGATAAAACCTTGTGGTTACACTCAGCCATTCGTTATCCTAATTGTTATATGGTTAAGTAAAGTATTGTATTATCATCCCATCAAGTCATTATTAGAAGAAGTGTTTCAGTGAAAACACAATATATATTATAGAGAAAAAAAAATACTGACATCAATTTTAGTGTTACAAAAGTTCAATTTGATTATTCGATATGTTTATGGTTTTGTTATAAATAAAATATAGATTAAATTGAATTTTATCATAGGACTGTACACTAATTAGAATTTTCTACCATACTATCTGAAGTCTTAGGCATGTATTTGGAATTCTCAGAACCTATATACCCCAAATACTGGGGTCCTATTGTACAAGGAGGTCAGTAGAACAGAAGGCATTCAATGCTTCATGTATTTCAGGAAACAACAAATGGAAAACCTGAGAGGCCAGTTAGCTCAACTCACCAAATTTGAGAAGCAGGTGCTAATGTTTACGCTGACCATGTAATTCTGACCTCAACCTTCTACCATATATTTCTATTTTTGTAGTTGTTAAAATTTGTATAATAGAAATTGACATTTGGAGTAAAATATATGCTCAACTCAGAGTTTCACCAACACATTTAACTCGTAGTTACTCTTAATAATGATTAAAACAAGTTTTTAAAATACATATCAAACCTCCTATTAATTTTTCACATGGGACTTTAATGGGAAAAAAATCCTTTTAACTTACGTAGGAGGAAAAATTTAATGGTACATAAATAAGTTATGTTTACCCTTTTCTCGAAATAAATCACCCATAGGAGTATGTATTAATGAATTAATTTGTTTCAATATGTTTTAGTTAACTGTTTATTTGCACACCAGGTCTTGAAAAAAAGACAATAGTGACTAAGTAAAATGAAGTTTCTGCACATACTTGAAAACACATTTAGTCCATTATTTGTTGTTTGCTGCTATCCTGTGTTCGCATGTGTGTGTGTGTGTGTGTGTGTGTGTGTGTGTGTGTGTGTGTGTGTGTGTGTGTGTGTGTGTGTGTGTGTGT
>JAOTRA010000034.1:5620417-5632431 GCA_026260255.1 Pseudolaguvia tuberculata
TCCATGGAGACTCCTGTCTGACCTCATCCGTCAACCTGTCCATCAGCACTGCAAACAAGAAAGGGCTCAGAGCCGATGCTTGATGCAATCCCACCTATAAATATTAGTAATGTATTAGGCCTACTGCAGAAAACTCAAAGATACCCAGCAAAAAAAAAAAATCATGTTTATATTTGGTAAAAATAATAATATTTGGTAAAAAAAAAAATTTGTTCAAATTATTAAAAATTACAGATAAAAATGACGGCACCCCTGATGTAACATTACGTAAGGGAAAAAATAGAAACTGCATAGTGTGAAAGGAATATCCAAAAATTCTAAATCAGTAAGCTCACAATCTTGTTGGAACTCCATTTTGACTGCAGTAAAACAGGATGCAGCACAGTTGGAAATTTCCCTGCTTAACGGCACATTTAACTTAATTAATTCGTAAGCTTAATTTGTGTGCTAATGCAGGGAAATCCCCAAGTCGTGCTATACTCAGGACATCCAATAAAGCAATCCTGCTTTAAATTCATGTAATGAACAAAAAGAAAACATTAAGGAGAAGCTTACTATCAATGCAATACATTGGAGCATCACAAAAAAATGTATCTAAAAAAAGTAAAAAGTAAACAACAATTATTGGTTAATTGTCATGATGGACAATCATGATGGACAATATTTATTAATGTTATAAAGAAGTGCTGTGACAACATGCACAATATTTAAGATTGCATTGCTGCAATCTATTAATTACACTAAATCAAGGGTTCATTTATTATGTAGAAATATCGTCATCGATCGTTTAACATACTTGTAATAAAACTGCAGACTTTAGTGTTAAGAAGTTAAAAATACTGAACACCACGAAATGTATTTTATGCTGAGTGTTATCTTTTGTATTGTTTTGGCTGCCTGTGTGTGGCTCCTTGCCCAGCACTGAGAAACACTCTATGAGCCAGCCAAAGTGTGAATCCTTTTTTTATTTATACATTGATTAAAGATAAAGATTTTACTGTAAAAAGAGATTGAGAGGCCGTGAATGTCTTATCTGCAAAAAATAAGGCACTTTGTTTAGAAGATTATTGAACTCAGTAACAATCATAGAGTGCACAAATCATCACAGTGACCATATGTGAAAGCAGGACATTGAGGCTTTGAAAATAGAAATTATATTTTATGCTATGTAGTCTTTTCCAGCATATGCATAGGGTTAAGTTCTGAATACTGTGGAGACCAATTCATCTATAAAAATAATGTCTCATGCTCACTGAAGCAGGAAACTGTCACAATTTGAGCCTGATGCATCCTGGTATTGTCATTTTGGAATATGCGTGTGCTACCAGCAAAGAAAAAAAATCTGTTGATGGATAACCTGCTTATTCAAATTATTAAGGTAGTCAGCTGACCTTATGTTCTGTGGGAACATAACTGCAGCACCAACTGCAGCAACCCCAAATCATAACACTACCCCCACAGGCTTGCACAGTAGCTACTGGGCATGATAGGCGCATTAGTTCATCCACCTCTCTTCTTAACCAAAACATTGGAACAGGGTAAATCTGGACTTCATCTATTGCTCCAACCTTTATGCTCCAATCGTTTTTTTTTTTTTTTTTCAATTTGACTCATTGGTTACACAGCTGTTCAGTCCTAATTCCTTTTCCATTTCCTTTGCATTGTGTGTGCGTGTGCAAAGGAAAAAAAAAAAAAATGTTTAAATGAGAAGCTACTTATTGCATCAGTTTGGGATAAATAATTTGTTGCCAGCTGGAACATAACCATCAGTGCAGTAGTTGTCCCCTTATTCAGATACTTACATGAAAAAAAGCATTGTCAAATCTACATGTCTTTTCACTGTGATGGTTTGACAAAATCACAGCGGTGGTGAGAGAATATGCTAATTCTCCTCAACAGTATGGATTTTAAAGCCATGTGTCACTCCACTCATCATACTATTAGAAATTAATTTTGATTTACACACAGAAATTCAACGTAACATGCAAGCACTGCTAGTAAATTGAGGGAAGCCCTGGAAACTACTTTTTCTTATTTTCTGGGTTGCCCGTGATACTCCAACGAGTTTGCCTCGACTATAAATTGGTTCATTTAAAGAAGAGCACCCTCGGAAGAGTTGCGCAGGATGAAAAGATGGTTGGTGAGAAAAAGAAATTGATCTTGGTGGTAAAAGCTTGCCGCCCCATTAACTCCGAGTCAGAGGTGCGATCACTGCTGATTCTGCTCCAGCGTCAGCTCACGCACAAACCCGCCAATGCGCCCCAAATGACAATATTGGATTAATGACAGTATAAGACTCCACAAACAGATGTCTGTTAATTCACTGTAATCTTTCAAACCTTTGCTTAGACAAATAACAGTCTGAGTGTAAGTTTAACATATCCAATGCACAGCCAACAAACACTGCCCAACATTTCCTTTGCGCCAAACCAGTAAATGCCCTAAACAATAAACGTTACTCGTGTAACATACATCAACGTCTATTTTAGTAGGAAACACATGTGAACCTTTTGTACTAGTTGAGCTGGTTTGAGTATTTTACCACATGTCGGGCTCCTAAAACAGTTATCATACAATAATCTTATTCAAATATTGGTTTGAGCTGCCAAAACTTTGTATAATCATTTTTCACATTGTGTGTAGTAATAAAGGAATCCATGACGCAAACATGGTTTATGGTTGGCTGGATTAATACAGAAGGAATCGTCTTGCCTTATGTGCACAATACAGATCAGATCTGCGACAATAATACAATCTATGTGATTTATCTGGTGGTACATTGTGTGTTCGGTTTCCAGTTCAACCCTCATCACTGCTTGGCCTCTGAGCAACATCCTTAACTTAACACTCGATTTCTCTGTGTTACAAATGAAATAAATTTACGTCAATCTGCTTAAGGATGTCTGCCAAATGCTGTAAACGTAACATCAAACTCTATTATGCATTATAACCGCATGCAAAATAACGAGAGGGACCCATTTCAGACCGCAATCATGTCAAGTGGCAGGACATGCAATGGCGCCCTGCAAGTGTGTCTATAATTAGCCTGCAATTAACTGCTGCAAAAGCTGATAAAAAGGGAAAGGTATTCAAGGTTACTGAGTTATAATAGACTATTTATTTGCTACGGTTAGACTGAATAGCACCTTTACAGACTGTAAAGGTGCCTGAATAAACCTTTACAGACACAGGCTGTACAGCATTCTTTTGCCCCAGAGGAGGAAAAAAGCAGTTATTGATATTCCTGCCCATGATTCTTTCTCTGTTAAACTCTGTTTGCTCTCTCTATATTAAATACTCATTAATGCTTGCCAACTAGGCGTGTGAAGGAGCTAAATGAACGGGTAACAAATTATATATTGTGAACCTCAGCGATTGCATCCGGAAAGGAATGGCCCCTCTTCGCCATCCATAATGTTATCTGTGAGCCACCCTCTAATAGAAAATGCTTAATTTCATTCAACTCGCTTCCGTTCATTCATCAGTGCACTGCAGCGTAGCGAGCATTCGGGCTTAGAGCCACACCGAAATTCTTATCAATGGAGTGCTGACGTCAATGAGCAGCCGTGACGCGCGGTCACGTGGGTCCAGTAGGGTCGAAATATAAACATGAGGAGCTGTCCGTGGTTCTGAAAATATCTACAGCGCCGTCAAGAAGACGCGAGGCTAACGCGCGTTATAATCGACTCTTATACCTTTTCATTAACAAAGGTAATTATAACAATACATTAACTTTCTGCAAAGAAAGCATATTTACTAGTAGAGATTGCGCGTCCAATAGCGAAGTTGGAAGACCAAAAGTGCGTCGAACCACGTCACGCTGGGATCCCGGTAAGTCCTCATTTTCATACAATACCTTATTAGCAAGACAACGAAAGATAGATTTAAAGCTAATCAATGCGATGGTACTGAAATAGTGTGTTTATTACGTTTATTGCTGATTAGCATTGTGAAAGAATAATGTGAAAAATAAAAAAGAAAAGTGGAAAAATATTTGAAATTTCAACAATATTAAATCTGAAATATTTTTTCGTATAAAATGTAGGAAGGAAAATATATTTGTAATGCAATCAAATAAAACATAATATTTTTTTTAAAAAAAACCCACAACATTAAAAAAAACAACAACTCTGTAGTATTGAACTCGGGTGGAGTCAGAACTGATGCATCATCGTGGTGTTCATTTTGATGGAGTTTAGATAGTGCCTGTAAATGACGCCATTACTTATTGCTGATGCATATCGTGATGACATTTGAGGGAATTACTGTGATCAATAACATTCTTAAAATAACATCTGTTTAACCCTTCCATTATAGTTATACCAAAGAACATTTTTTAAAGATTATAATTAGAAATGCAAAACCAGATAAAAATAATTTTCTTATATATTAATGATTCATATGCAGAATTTGTTCATATGATTAAGCAAACTTCAGTTCCTATCCAATGTGTATGGGATAGTTTGAACTATATTTATATGCTGGGCTTTCCCCAGGCTTTAAAATAGACTGTCTTACCGTAGAAGATTACGTGAAAGGTCGGCGTCTTAAAGGCGGCTTACTAAAGTGCGTTCGAGCCTCCCGAGCGGATCAGAGTTAAAGCAATAAAGCAGATAACACTTTGGCTCTCGCAAGTTTAATGCATATATCGGAGCTGCAAACACAATAGAGATAGATGGTCGACATAAGAATGCTTTAAACTGCAAAGTTAAGAGATATATAAAACCCAGCATTAAAAGTAGTGAAAATCTGTTACGGTCTTAAAAGAAATATAAACTACACTCCATCCGGTACTACTAATATATTTATTAAATATATTTTTCACCGGGTTACCGGTGTTATCTGGGTGTTTCAATAAAAAAAACCAACTATTTATGCCATTGTATACAGAGTTTAGTTACAAAGTCGAAAAACGTCCACCTCAATTAACAACCCGCCCACACAGTTTTTGCCCTTTTTGTGCGGATGGTCTGTTGCGCATATTGCCTCTAATGGCAGTTTTCCTTCTAAAATGATCTGAACTAAGCCAGGAACTGTAAGATAATTACCAAAACCTAATTGAATTGAACCTAATTGTTTTATTGAAGTGTGTGTGTGTGTGTGTGTGTGTGTGTGTGTGTGTTGTGTTGTGTTGTGTTGTGTTGTGTTGTGTGTGTGTGTGTGTGTGTGTGTGTGTGTGTGTGTGTGTGTGTGTGTGTGTGTGTGTGTGTGTTAATTGATGTCTAGGCATTTTGTTTTTCAATTACGTCATCATGACTATTAGTATCTAGGTTTTTATAACCGTGAATAGATCTTTATATATTAAATCAAACGATACTGCAATGCTCTATGGGTTATTATTATATTTTTTTTCCCATGTTAGGTCCGTCACCATTACCTTTACGCCTAATCTGCATGGTCATGACTCTGTGCCAACATTTCTCCAGAGCCCCAATCGTGATTCTCTTCTTGCTCTTCAGTCTTACATTTGAGTCCACATGCAGCATTCCTGTGACCAAACATAAAGTGGCTAATCAGTATGAAACCTCCTATCCAAGACAGTCAAATGACAGTCAGTTTGGCCAAACTGGAGATATTCTACCAGAGACTAAAGAGGAAGATGAACTTTTCAAAGATGTTGACCCCAAAACTCTAGCAGCAGTTCTTCTAGAAGCCCTTAACAAGCCCCAGGAGACAATGATTAAACAAAAGAAAAATAATGAAGTTGGTGACAAGATAGAAGAGGACAGAGACACATGGAGCTTTGACAGAGAGAAAAATGAAGATCAGGAGCTGAAAATGGTGCGTGCAGCGGCTGAGGCACAGGGTAGGGAGGAGAGAGATAAAGAACACGATGAGGAGATTAAGAGGGAGGAGGAGGATGAAGAGCTTCTTACTGAAAAGGTGACCAGTCATACCACCAGTCAAACAGTGCCTGTAAATGAAAAGGAAGGAGTTGCAAAGGATGTGGTAAGCAAGGAAGAGCAGCAAGAAACAGAAGGAGATACTGATGGGAACAAGGATGAACAGCTGAGTCCAGAAGAGTTAAAGAACCTGGAAACCATGTTAAAAGAATTTCAAAGCTACAATACAGCCACAAAAAGAGAACATGGTTCATCATCTGGTCAGAGAGAGAGTCGTGGTGATTACTTTGACTATCTGGATCGTAATGGCCTCATGAACAATGAAATTAAGCCCAAACCAAAGGGTTATGATTTGACTCTGTCTAAAAAGAAGCTCAAATGGCAACAAGAAGAGGAAAAAAACAGAAATCGACCATTGAACAAGGGTGGAAACTTTATGAATGATTTTAATGATGATATTGTAGACCAAGAAGAAGGGGGAAATGGAGAGGATGAAGAGGAACTGTTGAGTCCAGAGGAGGAAGAAGCCAGAGCTAAAGCCGAGCAAGAAGAAGTGCGCAGACAAGCAGCTGAGGCTCAAAGAGCCAAGGCAGAGGAAGAGAAGCTTGCAGATATTGCATCAGATATGATCTTGCAATACATGGTCAAGCAAGACGGAAAAAAACATCGGGAGAATAATGCTGCAGAAGATAAACGCTCAGAGGAAGATGAAGTCAATAATGATGATGATATTGACCCACAAACTATTGACAAGTTGATCGAGATCTCCAGTAAGCTGCATTTGCCTGCTGATGATGTGGTAGATATAATTAGTGATGTGGAAAAGAAGAAAAAAAAAGATGCTCCTGAAACTCTGCAATGGCAACGACCGCTTGTATCTCTGGCAGCACCTGATGTCTCATCTTCAGTCTTAAGAACCATACCACCCTCAAAACCACCCAAGCCTAATACAAATGCACTTAAATCCTGGTTTAAGGACAGGGCTTCTATTAGGCCCAGTAAACCAAATTTTTGGATCAAGCAACAGTGGCCATTTTGGACATATCCCACCTATCAACGCTTCCAAAAGCCCTACAGTAGTTATTACACTCTTTACATGCCACCACCCCAGCCTAAACCACGCTACTATGCCAAACCCTCCTACTCTATCAATGACATTCTGAGAAATTCATTGGACTACGATTACCCACTACAACAAAGATATCGTCCTCGGCCACAAAGTCGTCTAAGGGCTCCTCTGGCCTTCCGAAGGAACCTCTATTTTCCAAACTACATTGTCCCTCAACCTCGGAGTTTTAAAGCCATACCTATGTCCAAACCCCGGTCACCCATACGTCATCGGCCTGCTTTCTTTTACTCACCCACAGCTTCTGTAGTTGCCCCACAGGATGCCTATTACAGCCAGATAGAGCAGCCACAGCCAGATAGTAATGAGGAGCTAGGGAACTTCATTGAGAAGGTTTTCCTGAAAAACCCCCAAATGTTTCAGTGAACGTTTAAATAAAAAGAGAAAATAAAAAAAGAAAATGTAGGTGAACGAGAAGAGTACTACTGTGAGACTGTTTAGCCACATATTTTGGTTTTATTTTCAGGAATAAGTTTATTAAGTCTAATTTATTTGTCCCTCCCTCCTCACAATTGAACAAAAATACCTAAAGACTGATGACTGTTGCCATTGGAAAGTCTCTTTATCTCATCTAATCTCCTCACCCTTACATATACTATTAGACAGTAGAAATGAAAGTAAAGTTGTTTTTTGTCACATGAGGGATGTGAGGGACCCAATGACACTTCTAAATTATTTACATAATTCTTAAAGTTATTTTAGAAAATATAACAGAGCATCTTTTGTAATCCTTATATATTTTTATTTTTTAAATTTTTATATTTTTTATTTTATTTTTTACCATTTGTAATGTTTTAACTGCATTTTAAAACCACGCAGTCATTTTCTCTAATCCTGAAAAACAGGACAAATATTCTAAAGTTATTAAGTGCCATATTCTTTAGAATTTTTCATGTTTGGTTAATTTCACCCAACAAATGTCTTAACTGTACCTTGTAGTATTTGCGGACAGTTGGTCCTGTACATAAAATGAATTTTCTATAGGCAGACACTTAATTTTCTTTTTGAGATGTTTTTAACATTTTACACAAGACATTACTGAATATAGTTGGTACAAAGAATGCTCATACATTCCAAATAATTAAGAAAAGCTTTTTTTAATATAAGCTGTTCTTACAGCAGTTATTTATTGCCTTATTCATGAGTAGCAGCATTTTGGTCATTTGTGGGTTAGCATGATTAATCCTAGTCATGAAGATTTTGTAATAGGAACCCGTATTAAATTGTATTATAAATCAATAGATTTAATAATAATAAAATAATACACATTTGTCTGAGGTGTCAATGATACAACACCTTAATATGCACAGGCCCAAAAATCTATTGAAGTATTTTTAATGGCATTGACAATCTTTTAATTAGAACCAATCAAAATTTCCAATGAAGCATTTGATTGAAGTTTACTTTACAGAATGACAATTAAAGAAAAGATCAGACTTAATAGTGCCAAACAAACTAGACAGTGCACAGAGAGTTTATAAAACACCAAGAGGCACTTTAAACATGTCGTCAGTGGTGATAAATAGTTTAGAGAATCCACAAGTCATTAACAACTTTAGTCTCTTATCAATCTAATAAAACAATGAAATGTTAATATCTGTGATCAAAATGACAGAAAAAGTGTTTAACAGATATGGCAAGAAAAGGATAGTGCTTGACAATTAATTAATGTGAAACTGAAAGATAGACAAGGAAGACACAAGTGGTTGCACGTTTTTTGTGATCTTGCATCTAAAGTGTGTTTCTTCTCTGAAAACATTGTGAGCATTAAAAAAATCTAAAAAAAAAAACAAAAAACAACAACAACAACCTAAAGACAAATGTTTAGCATACCAGAGTTAAAGAGGTCTTGTATAAAGAAAATCAGCTGTTTGTCAGTTATAGATGTATCTTGTATGTACCTGAATAAACATGCGTTTGCTGGATGTAAATATTCGCATGTTGATGACTAGTTTTGCTACACAGATTCAATAAAAGTTACTATTTTTTATTAAGATTGGGTTTTTAATTGTTTTTTTGTTTGTTTGTTTTTTTGTTGAAAAATCTAAGTGGTCATCTCTAGAATTTAGATTTGATACTATTCACTCATTTTGTTGATGCATGAGAAATTAATAGACCAGAAACAGTTTGTTTTACATTTTAACCATGTTGCTGTATGTCAGACTTGCACAATTCATACTAATATTTTTTTAACAATGGAAGATACATTTTCAGTATTTTCCAGGCAATATAATTGTACTGTTTTTCACAAATAGCATACATAGTAGGATGTCTACGTAGTGCCTTTTACCTGATTCTTTAGTGTTCAAATGATTCTGGTTGGCAGTCCTGTGGCTCAGACAATTTGCTGGCTAATTACTTAATTAAATGAGAACCCCTTCAGCACTAGAGTGTGTTATCATCAGCGCTCAATTCCAAGAATCTTCCTGAATATAAAGATATAAAGTTATAAAAGGAAACACATATCTGATACTATTTAAAACAAAAAATAAAACACACATACACACATATAAAACACATTTATACTCTGCCTAGGCTGAGAAAATGAGAGAGAGAGAGAGAGAGAGAGAGAGAGAGAGAGAGAGAGAGAGAGAGAGAGAGAGAGAGAGAATAAATTTCAGATGTATTAGTTGTAAACAGTGTAAAATTATTTCAAATAACTGCAAATTGCTGAATGAGAGCAAGCAAGATGGCTTCACACCACCATTTTGGGCTCCTAGGTTCTGTTTGGTTTAGTCACTAGATATTACCTAAGGGTGACTCTAAAGTAAGGTGTGCCATTGTAACCTAATCCATGAAGGGTACTATATGATTATCATTTAAGATCTGGTTATCAAACAAAAGAAATTGTAGACCAGAATATTAACGGAAAAGCATAATGTTTGGTGATTAATAATAGTAGAAGAAAAATCAGAAGAAGACGAGGATGACAAAGATGAAACAAGAAAAAGCGCAAGAGCAAGAAAAGCAAGTAAAAAAACACATGGAGAAACGAGAGGGCAAGATTGTGGGGGTGGAGAGGTTGATGAGAACAGCACAGCCCACGAAGGTGCAGTAATTCATGAGTCACATGGTTGAGGAGTGAGTCATACTCCTTCCTCTGCAGAACCCCCATTTACCAACACATAAAGCTTGCACTTTGGTCATATTTACTGATGCGTGGGTACAGTATACTTAATATATATAAGTTATCAGAATAGGTAACATTGTATTTTATTCCTTTATTTTTACATAATTTTCAATATACATGTGTCCATAATTAAATATAACAGTAATCCAATTAAATGGTCGGATTGGTCTTACAAAAGACATTGTTGTTCTGTTCAAATATTGATATCTCCCCTCCACATTATCTATGACTCAACACCAAATTGAGAGAGTAAAAAAACATAATGGAAAAATCCCGCAGAATTGTCCAGCTTCCAATAAACCACCCGTTCTTTAGGCTTAGGAGAAACTCATTACAGTTCAGAACGTTTGTAAACAGCTACAGTTGTAACCATTGTCTATGTATGGCATCCAAATGCAGAAAGGCAATATAGTGTAAGTACTGTGATGTTGTTCAACAAGCAATACTGTAGCCAGTTACTCTCCATATGCAGAAAATGGACAGGCTATAAACCCTGATATAAAAAATTCATGCTGATGAGTGTGGAGGAGGCAGTTCACATGATGTGTGGAAGCAGCAGAGGACAGTGAAATTTGGCAGAGTTTCACTCAGCACTGAAGTAGAGCTCACGACAGATTAATCTTAAAACACTTTTTGTGGGAAAGAGGTAAAGTCGAGGTGATGCAGATCTCCATTTCTGGATTCTAAAGTGAGCTGCTGTATAAACTGTAAAGATTTTTAAATAATCTTTAATATAACATTTTAAAATGTGTATGAAATGAATGGAGTTCCTGAGAATTACATGCTATAATATACTGTATACTTTATCTACTTATAAATAAAAAAGTCCTAGCATTTCCAGCCCTATCTTTATAGATCTTTGCCTTTTTACCATGGTAACAAATGGTAATGTAACTTTTTGATTAGTTTGAACAGCTTTGTAAAAATAGAACACTGTGTGTTTGCAACGCAACACAAAGGTACTCAATTCTGCTTCTGCTCTATCACATGGCATAGTTTCACCACATGTAACATTTGTTACAGCCAATAAGGAGATTCATGAACGTTTACATATAAAAGAATGTTGTGTTATATAAGATCTGCAACCCAAACAGCTTCAACTAAACTTTACCCAGTGTTAAATCACCAGAAAAAAACACTAAGCACCAAAATTTTAACTAAATATTTACGAGACTAGAACAAGTACATGAAATCATTCATTCATACTTCATACATTCATCTTCTTACCCGCTTATTCCCTAATTCGGGGTCACAAGGGTCTGCTGGAGCTTATCCCACATAGGGCACATAGGGTGAGAGGAAGGGGTACACCCTGGACAGTTTGTCAGTCCATCACAGGGCACACATAGATAAAAAACCACTCACACACACACACACACACACACACACAAACACAAACACACACACACACACTATTTGGAATCGCTAATCAAGCTAATGTACATGATTTTGGACTGTAGAAAAAAAACGGTGTACCCAGAGTAAACCCACGCATTTGTGGGTAGAACATGCAAACTCCGCACAGAAAGACCCCCGGCTCGGAATCACGCCCGGGACCTTCTTGATGTGAGGTGGCCGTGCGATGCCGTACATGAAATCAACTTTTAAATTAACATTGATGTTTGTAAGATTTAATAATTAATAATAGAAATTTTCTATTTAGGCTGATAGAAGACTTTCTTATTATAAATATTCATAGACAAAAAAAGCAATATCTTTACTTTAGACCATTAATATAATGGTTTGGCTAATTAGTTTTCATTTTTATGGTCCAAAACAGAACAGAAGTTTAGTTTACAGTTAATACATTTTCCTGTAAAATAATTTTTTTGTTGTACCATGGAAATTTTTATATCTATCTATCTATCTATCTCTCTCTCTCTCTCTCTCTCTCTCTCTCTCTCTCTCTCTCTAT
>JAOTRA010000034.1:5652992-5664363 GCA_026260255.1 Pseudolaguvia tuberculata
CGGTTGGCCAGGCAGAGAGACAGAGATGGGAAGGATGTACTGTAAGTTAGAGCGATAAAGGATACAGATGCAAATGTTTTGGCTAGTGAGGAGAGTGTGTTGAGAAGGTGGAGAGTGTTTTGAGCAGCTGATGAATGAGGAGAATGAGAGAGAGAAAAGGTTGGATGATGTGGAAATGGTGGGGAAGTAAGGGGATAGGATTAGTAAGGCAGAAGTGAGAGCAGCTAATAAGAGGATGAAGAGTGGAAAGGTGGTTGGACCAGATGACATTCCAGTCGAAGCGTGTAGATGTTTAGTAGAGATGGCAGTGGAGTTTCTGACTAAATTGTTTAACAGGATTTTAGAAGGTGATTGATGAACAGGTTGACAGATGAGGTTAGACAGGAGTCTCCATGGACAATGATGTTTGCGGATGATATTGTGATCTGCGGTGAGAGTAGGGATCAGGTTGAGAAGAATCTGGAAAGGTGGAAGTATGCGCTGGAGAGATCACGTTTCTCCCAATAGCCAAAAGTATGGTGCTGTGGCTTAGTTGGTTAAAGCGCCTGTCTAGTAAACAGGAGATCCTGGGTTCGAATCCCAGCGGTGCCTTTTCGGGGACTTCAATATAACATGCGTTTTCCTACTCCAAGTCATGTAAGATGTATCTATATAAAAAGCGTCAAAACGCTCAAGTAATGTTAGCAGTTAGTCTTGACGGCAGAAGGTTTGAGAATCTTGGCCACTTCTTCTGGTTATTACCCCCCTAACGCTATGCAAAAGGGGATAAATCGTCTACAGGTCTTTTTTTAAATTTACACAATCAGTTAATTGCCACAGATGTAAACACAAACATCATAATTAGACTGCTTTGGGTAGCGATCTCACACGTCACCCAATCAAAGGACGACTTCAAAACTCCAGAAGTGTTCCAGTTTAAGCGTTCCAGATGTTCAGACAGCGCACAGTGTGTACGGAAATTCAGAGACTAATATTTTGTGCAGTTTCCAACCCATTTCATAACGTGTTGTTTCACCACCAGCACCGTTCCGTAAACCTTCTGACCATTTTTGTAACACTTATTGTTATGTGACATTCATTCATTCATCCATCCTTCTTCTTGCCCGTTTATTCCCTAATTCGGAGTCCACACATAGATGAACAACCACTCACACATTCACTTCTGTGAGCAATTTTCACCCACCAATCAACATTGGATGAGAAAACCCCGAGGAAACCCACACAAGCTCCGACCCAGGATTCGAACCGTACTACCGTTCCAACCACGGCTGTGTAACAACTAAAATTAATTGATTAAAACATGACCTTTTGGACCGGTTTCTCTAACTAGTTGTAAATACGCTTTTCTACACTTGGCTGCCTTTTAATATTGATAGACCTTCAGACTGTTGAGGGGTAATAAAGGTTTAGATGTTTTGTGACACCCTTTGAGTATGTTACTATCAATAAATCATTACTTGTATTCCATTGTGTAGTTGTTGTTACAATTTACCCTTCACTTTATTAAAAAGTTGTAACTTACTACTCCATACTCCCATTTGATACTTTATTACTCTTAATAAAATAATCTTAAACATTACAGTAATGCAGAAGAGATGGTTGTTGATTTCAGGAAATCACAGTGCGATCACTCTCCCTCTTAACATTGACGGATCCAAAGTGGAGATCTTTAAGCTCATACATACAGACTAGCTGCTCTCACAAAGCTTTACGAATCCCTTTACAACTGCACTGTCATCACACTGATCACAGTCACTTTTATTGCATCTGTCTATTCTGATGTGTTTTTTTTTGTTGCACTATCCCAACTACCTCATTTAATAATAGTTCAAAATAGTTCATTCAAAGTAGTTCACTGCCAATGTTAGTCGATGTCTATGTCTTTGTGTTGCACTTATTGTAAGTAATTATTGTTTGTAGTAACAATGTCCTGGAGAAACGTCGTCTCATTTTACTGTATACTGATCTGTCATGGTTAAAATGCCAAGAAAACATCTTTGACTTGAGTAATTATTTTTCTAACTAGTTTTACATGTACTAAAGTCAATTTCTTGGCAACCTGGTCTACCTCTAACTGTAACCAAAATGGGACAATATTTGATAAGGTTGGCTACCCTTTTATAAGACCTTCAGGCTGGTGAAACTTGTTATGTCAAAGTATAATTTGATTCCTGGAGAATAATAATGTATAATGTATAAGGGAAGCCCTATTTACTAGTAGTGCAAGGGTCCTAATGAAGTGCAAACTCTAATAAACCAGCCCATAATAGAGTTGCTCCTCTTTTTTAATAATACATGTAATTAAGAGCTGCCATTTGGTGATAGAATTTATTAATTAATGCTTTAACTCATTTGCAAATGGAAAGAGGTAGATGGATCTCCAAGGCCTTAAGCAAAAGGTTGGGTTAAAAAGTTAGAGGAACATGGAATTCTTAGTTTTTTAAACTAATAAAATAAAATAATAGGTAAATATTTTTTCTTAAAAAAACAAAAAACATGATGAGTATGTATTTATCAACAGAAAAGCACAATGTTGTAACAATTGCAAACTGAAAATGTAAAGCATATTAAATTATTAATAGGGGTTGAATAAGCACCTTTTGCTAGAAATTGGTTAATTAATCAACTGTCATTTGTCTCCATGAGTTAACAGGAAGCACTCATTTGTCAGAAAATTAATTTTAACACTATCTTTTAAACTCCTTTAAAGATCTGAATAGATATGTTTAATTTGTGGTTTTTCCAACTGTTGTCCTTGCAGATTTTGCACCACCCACTCTGTCTCATTGATTACTTTAAAGTTGTTGGTTTTGTAGTTGAGCATATCCCTGGCACGGAAAACCTTGTTGGACTCGTATAGATTGCTCCAATAGCGGGGAAGTGGCTGGAAGCCACCCAGGTGGGCTAAATGGTCATTATAGGCCCACTGCTCAGAGTCCAGTTTCAAAATATGACGGGTAGCGATACCACGAGCTCGGCGGGCAGCCATGTCCAACTCAATGTCCTTTTCCATTTCTTCACGTGAAGGAAGGGGGAACGAACCGTCCAGTACAGAGATGACAAACTTAGACTGAAAGCGTAATAGTGGGGAAAAGTTTCATTCAGGTTGTAGATAACAAAGTCAGACCAAGGTTTTTGAACATTAAAGAGAAACAAACGAGGGTACATGTGACTCACCTGCATGTGAAAGTGTGGAAAGGGACATATGGCTCTGCAGATGCCTATAATAAAGAGCGATGGATAGGCAGGAGGTATCAGAAACTTGTAGAGAGGATAGACCAGGTGCTCTTTGACCTGTACCCCAATTTGCTCATTTAGAAAAGGATAGACAAAATTGTAGCCAGTGCAGAACAAAAACACCTCTGGTTCTGCTCTCTTTCCATCCTGAAACTCCAGAGTACCGTCCTCCAACACTTTGCTTACTGGTGGAGCCTGTTCCACTCCTTTGGGCATGGGGCAAGTCAGAGCTTTTTGACCATGACTTAGGATCACCTGTTTGATGGATAAATATAATCTGTCATTCACTGTATTTTTTGCATTTCATAGTAAAATGTCTAGTTAATACATTTTAAATCTCAATAGGACATCCAGGTTAAAATAATAATAATAATAATAATAATAATATGTTTATACATGCCTATATGAATGCAATCATTCATTATTCAGACCTTAGCATTGACATTGGCCAGTTCCATTGCAATGTCCAGCCCAGAAAGTCCAGCACCAAGCACCAGCACTGACTTCTCTGTGAAAGGCTCTGCACTCCGATAATCATGGCTATGCATCAATGTACCTGCAAAAATAAATTTTCATAGATAGATTATGGATAACAAGTAAGTTATGTGGCTACTATTTATTAAGTATACAAAACAAATTAATTGGGCATCTACCAAATGACAGAATAAGCTACAATCTATGAACATAAAATTTAAATAGCTTGTTCTTAAGGTTTATTGCAAGGTCAACGCTTGACAAGTTTAACGCAGTCCTAGAAGGGGGGGGGGTTAAACGTACGTTGTTTATATTGTAAATATAGTAATAAAGCTTTCTCATAACATAGCGCCAACAAACAACATAACATAAGTATCACATAAACATAAACAATGTCTCAAATAACATCCTTTCTGCCCCTAAATAAATTATTTGGCAATGCAGTTTTAAAGGATTCAGTGCCTGATTAGAGATCAGGTCGCCGCATGTTATGCAGAGCAGGTTTTGGTGTGTTGGAATCATCTTGCGCAATAAATCTATATTTTAAGTACGACTCTTGATATTGTTGTTAAAAGCTTTCTTTTTCTTGAAAATCGTAGGTTCTGTCACTGGGCCTCTTTCCCTTTGCAAAGTAACTTTGTAAAGACATCTGTTTCTTACTCATTTTGCCAGCTTGTGGGTTAAATATTGGAGATCTAAGCGAGTGAATGCAATCATTTCTTCAAAACCAATCCAGGGTCCTGGGGTTGGGGATTTGGGGGGCTGCATACATTTTCTTTATAGTGTAACCATGCAAATAATCAATAAAGTGCTATACACAAATGTTACTTGAATCACAAATCTTTTAAAATCTTTCATCTGAATGTTGATGAGTGTTAAAACACAAATTACAGCAGAAACTCATGTTTACATTATGTCATTATGGGTAAACATACCTTTGAACTTTTCAAGTCCAGAAATAGCAGGGATGTATGGGTCATAAAAATGTCTGGTGTAGAAAATTGTTAGAAAACAAATAGGAACTTTAATTATAATCTGATTTAAAACATTTGCTGATGATTTCATATTTCCAATCATTTTAGAGTTAATCTTTAGTGTTTAGACTTAATGAAAGCATGAACTAACAATTTTGTTTACAAGCACTATTTTAAACTACAAGAGACTACAAGAGATAAGTCTTCTAACTGATCAACCTTTGCACTTATCTCATCTATCAGTCATTATTAACTGATATTGATCCTATAATATATATATATATGGGTCCTATAATATATATGCATTCTTACATGCTGGTGTTTTGTTTGTCCTATAATCTAAATCACTGTATAATCGTTTTAGCGTATATTTCTAGGAAAAACATTATATGACAAAAGAAGGTTATACATACCCATTACACACCATTACAACATCAAAACGCTCCTTTATAGATTTGCTACGGTCCATAATGTCACTGCTGACGATGTCCCATGCCAAACCTTTCCAGCCATCCTTCACCTTTACTGGGTTCACTGAGTCCACCGCCGTTTCAAACTGACAATGGGTTGTATAAGTGCAACTAAGTTTAAACCACCACTGTATAACATGTAATATAATAATCAAGCAAGCTAATCTGGTACTTATTAAACAACTCAAATAAACATCTATTATAGGTGGGCTGAAATCATACCCTGATGTGGTCCCAAATATGAAAATGGTCACAGTATTGCTCGAGATATTTTCGCACTTCTGTATGATGGACAAACGATGGAAGGTGCTTTTCGAAGGGAAAATCCGGAAATGACATGACCTCTTTGGGAATATTGGTTCTGCAGAATGGAATGACTGTTAAAAACACAATGGATGGCAAAAGGCACACATCTGTTGTCAGAAATAATAGCTATGTGTACTTTCCAGAGATTTTATGGAGTTGCATAAATGAGACATGTCAAATGCTGTAACTGTAAATCTAATCTAAATTTTATAAACGTCATTAAATGGCTATTTGCACCATGGACCGAAACAGATATTCACACAGAGGCTCTTTTGCACTTAATGCCCCCACCCTGCCGCACATAATAAGGCAGTCGTTTACCTGAGGTCCCTGTACATGCTGCTGTGAATGGGCATGCCGTTGTCGTAGTGTCCCACACGGTCTTCGTAAACCCACGTTCCACCTACATTCTTGGTAATCTCAAACACTACCGGCGGTGCGAACAGGTCCTGTCGTGCGAGAAAGTGGCGCGCGGCGCACAGACCAGCCCCTCCTGCACCCACAACAGCCACTCGCAGCTTCTCCAAACCAGCCATGATCCTACACACAGAATATAAAGAAAATAAAGGTAAATTAAAAATAAAGCATTATTGTATACTGCAATGAAGGAAATTTAATTGCGAGACACATTTTTACCTTTTTGTAAACGAATACTATTTCGCTAATTTCCCGCAGAAAGGAAAAAAATGTTCTAATCCATGCCTAATTAAGTCATTAGAGGTTATAAATTTGTTCTGACTGATATTTAGAATTATTATCAACATTTATTGTAATGTGACTATGTCTATAAATGTATATCAATAGATTAGCATACAGACTACTAACACTTTCTAATTATTTCTAAAAAAAAAAAAAATG
Source organism: Pseudolaguvia tuberculata (assembly GCA_026260255.1). NCBI lineage: Eukaryota > Metazoa > Chordata > Actinopteri > Siluriformes > Sisoridae > Pseudolaguvia > Pseudolaguvia tuberculata. The sequence continues at coordinate 5,659,312 of JAOTRA010000034.1, forward strand.
ATTGGAGAAACCCTTTCTCGCAAATTATTATTCTCTTTCGATTAGTCTGACTACTGACTACTGACTATATTCTAAACCTTTAAAAGTACTTACTTATCAAGTCCAACTGGAGTCCCGGAGTTAAAAAAGGGAGAGGAGAAGGAGGAGAAGGAGGAGGAGGGAAACCGCTCGGCTATATTTAAGCACTTTGGCCTCTGCCAGATAGCTCGATCCTCGAATAATTAACCCTTTAATACACCAAACAAATCTACCTCTCTGCTGGATCCGCTTTAATGCCACCGTCATAGCAGCAAATAACTGACATGTTAATTTATTCCTTTTTTATTGGAATACAGTGATTTATTACTCATTTCTATTATTATCTTTATCTTTCTATTATTACTATTACAGGTCGTCAGTCCATCGCAGAGCACACACAGAACATACTCACAGGGTGAGGAAATCCTCGTGACTGCCTGGTGTAAACGAGTCCTCAACAAAAGGATATTCAAGTGCGCTTTCGACGAAAAAGAAAATTCATTCGCTGCGAGCAGGGTTCGAACCTGCGCGGGGAGACCCCATTGGATTTCAAGTCCAACGCCTTAACCACTCGGCCATCGCAGCTTCCACTTTAGAAGTAGTATATTTTTAAAGTATATAGATATAGGAACGTATATAGGAGATATAACTGAAACTTGAAATAATAATAATTAATATTCAGTATTTATAGAAATGTTTTAGAATAAATAATCAGTTTGTTGCAGTCTGCAAGAAAGGGAAATAATCTTCAAATCGCCACTTATTTTTATCTCCGTTTGTGTAACATATTTTGTGTCGATTTATTTAAACACTATAACATATATAATATAACAATGGCAGTAGTTCATAGTTGCGCTTTATATTATACGAAAGAAAAACGAATGGTTTTACTATAAGTATGATTAGGCAACCCACCAATGGCAGGTTCATGAATCTTACCAATCAACCTGCTTAATATCAGCACCAACTTTATCTGACACATTAGTTCACTTAGGGTGTTTCTAAGATGTACGTTTTATAAAAGTACTAAATAATTAGCCTGTGGGTTAATCTACAATATAATGTTTTATTTGCACTTCCCTACACCACTGTGGGAAGTGGTAGCCTAGTGGTTAAGGTGTTGGATTAGTACCAGAAAGACCGGGGTTCAAATCCCACCTCCATCATGCAACCACTGTGGGCCCTTGAGCAAGGTCATTAACCCAAAATTGCTCAGTTGTGAAAAGGAGACCAAATATAAGTCGCTCTGGATAAGAGCGTCTGCTGTAACTTTTTATATACTTTATTCATTCATTCATTCATCTATTCATTCATTTTCTAACCTTTTCTATTTCCTAATTTGGGGTCACAGGGGTGTGCTGGATCCTGGCGCACATAGGTCAAAAGGCAGTCGGTCCTTTGCCATACAGAGACAAACAACCACACACAGAAATAAATTCAATATGAACCATCATAACATTATGAATAAATCGTAATATACAAAAAAGTTGCCTAGCTGGATCTGGCAATGGCACTACATTCACAATAAAGGTCTTCTTTCGCAAGGCAACGAGGAAAGAATGTTCTTGAAAGGTATATTTATTCCTGCACGGCCCCTGCATTAATTAAGTCACAGACCGCCTCCATGACTTGAATAAGAATTATTGTGACATCATGAGCCCTCCACTAATGTGCCAAAAAATCAGGTTAAGGTTAATATAGGGAAAGTATGGTGGTAGTGAAAACTCAGTAATAATAAAACCAATTTCAGGCAAGAGCAGATCACTGGAAAAATTCATACTCCCCAATGACAGTCAATCTCATTTACTCTGCCTTCATTTGTTCTTCTGCCATGACAACATTGGTTAGACTGTCTTAAAATGTGAGAATGTGGGCTGTTACTTAGCATGGAGCCCATTCTGTTTCCCTTCCTCCACAGGCTCAATTACCCTCACCTTCAATTTAGTGATTTGCTTTGCTAATATTAACAGTGTGGAATAGAGGCGGTAGGGGAGCTCAACCTCATATTCTGTGTTAATGCACACAATGGCTATTGGCCTGTAGTCTATTGTCATTAGATTATTTTAAAATCAGTTCAGAACCCTGCATTTAACGAAATATTAGGAATAAGCTATTTGAATGGGATGAAATGTTACATAATCATTGAATCACTGTTAATGATGTAAAGAGTTTTGAATACCTCTAAATATTATATAGTTACAGTGGTAAATTTTAAAATATGCTTATCCTAATTTTGGTTGACATCTCACCTAGACACATTCATTCATCTTCTTCTTACCCGCTTATTCCCGAATTCGGGGTCACGCCCAGACACATAATTAGTTAAATACTGCTAAAAAGATGACAAGTGCATTCTTGCATGTCTCTAATATACATGTCTTGCGAGTCTCTAATATACTAAATGATTGACCTCTTGCAAAACTCTGACAGACTAAAAACTCACTATATGGATGACTGTTTTATAATCACCTATAAGGTGAGACACATTCATACATTCAAATCTAATTTATAAAATTTGTTATTTTATGATTAATTGTTTTTATAATGCTAGCACACAAAAAAGATTTGAACAGAAGGCACTGCTGACCATATGACATTTAAAAGGCACAGGTACTTTACTCTGATCAATTGAATGAAACAGTTTCAATACATAGAGTTACAATGTATATAAATTTAATTCATTTACAGTATCATTTATTTTCTAGGCGTGGAACTTTATTGAGTGTGTAAATACCAGAAAAAGACTTGCACCATGTAAGTGGCACGAAAAGGTCAAAAGATGCCCTTTGTACAAGATATTTACTGACTCATGTTAAGACTTGTTTGGGAAAACTCTTTTCCTTAAATCACAAAGTCAATGACAAAAACAAGGAAACGCAAAAAGTTTAAGGGAAACAAATGCAAGACAATATTTCAGCATTTCCATATTCTTAAATGTATTTACAATACTATCTGTAATAACGGTAAGGATTGGTTTATTGATGGTTAAGAAATAATTCATATGTAAAAGTACTGAAACATAAAAAAGTTGACACAAAATTAACATGTTTAACAGGTGGCGTAGTGGATAGCACCGGGTTCTATTCCCGGGCTGGGGATCTTTTTGTGCAGAGTTTGCATGTTCTACCTGTGCTTACGTGGGTTTCCTCCAGGTACTCCGGTTTCCTCCCACGGTTCAAAAACATACAGGTTACCTCAACTGGTGAATCTAAATTTCCATAGGAGTGAATGTGTGTGTGAATGATTGTCTATGTGTTGCTCTGAGATAAACTGGCGACCTGTCCAGGGTGTACCCCCACCTCTCACCCTCTGTGCACTGGGATAGGCGCCAGAAGACCCCTGTGACCCTGAATTAGGGAATAAGCGGGTAAGAAGATCAATGAATAACTGAATGAATATCTAACTCTTATAGAATCTAATATCATTTAAATGATACGCAACTTTACTTAAGTGTTATAACGTAAAAAAAGAATTGAACCACTAAATGTAATAAAAGAAAATCTTTTTACCAATAACAATAATTTTTCTCGTCCCTTTTGTGCGCTGTGATAGGCACCAGTGACCCCGAATTAGGGAATAAGCGGGTAAGAAGATGAATGAATTTGCTCTTAAAAAGGGTAGTATGGTGGCTTAGTGGTTAGTACAGTTGCCTCAGCAAGAAGGCCGTGTTTGAAACCTAGACAAGCACTTGCGTGGGTTTTCTCTAGTTACTCTAGTTTCCTCTTACAGTTCAAAAAACATGTACATTAGGTTGATTGGTGATTCTAAATTTAATTGCCCTCTGTGTATGGTTGTTGTATGTGTGGCCCTGAGATGCACTGGTGACATATACTTCAAAAAACTACTCAAGTATCATAACGGATCATAAGTATCATAACCTATCTATATAATATATTTGTAATTAGTTACATTCCACCACTGCCAACGTTTTTGTTACTATCAGCATTGTCTCAAGAAAGTATGTTTTTATAGCACTCATAAACTTGTTATCAGAGGGTGGAACATTCCTTACAGCAGTGATTCTTCTGGATTATGAGCATATGACACATTTGTAAACCTGGGCTAGGTTTCACTAATGGTTTATATATATATATTCATTAGGAGTTATCAGCTTGATAAGAAGCTCTTAGAAGCTTTTAAAGTGCACATTAATTTATTAAATCAAAGGCTTTTTTTAAATCTTTCAAAGTGTGTATATATGTAAGTTATGTACAGCAGCGTCCATCAATTGGTTAAAAAATCTTCTACGAGTGGAAACAAATTGAAGCATCAGTTGTGCCTTGTTGGCAGCCCTTTTAATGACTGGTTCTATACTAAAGAGTTACTTTGGAAGTGCTTCATAATTTAGTGTTACATCAATTTTGGAATCTGAATAAACAACTTTGTCTCCCAAGGTAACCCACACCTTATTGTAACAGTAAACCAATAAAGATTCCAGCAGGACAGGGCCACACCCAGGCATTAACACAAACAGTTACTGATTTACTGAATTGGTTGTGCAATAAACTATGTAAGAATATGGTAAAACATGAGATTATATTATCAAACTGTTTCTCTCAATTACCCCCTCCCATTCTGAAATAAAGGCTAGCCTTTATAAAGTCTCATTGCCCCACTGCAGCTGTCTCTGGAAAGCTAACTCCCCCAGTTAGCTATGGGGCAGTTACATCTGTTATTCATTTTAACCTGGATAAATGGTGTCTATACATTTAAAAATGCTGACAATAGGTAATCTTAAATTAATTATTTATGACTTTTTGAGGGTTGATTGTTTGTTTAATATCAATTCTTTTATCTGATTTACAAATTGCATATTAATCAATTTAAACTTTTGTGATGTTTATGTGATGTTTTTTATGCTAAACATATGAATCTTGACAAAAAGATCAGACAATAATCTGCCAATAATAATGACATAATTAACTATATTTCCTGTAGACAACTTTATCTTCTCTCTCTCTAAATGTAAAACTTGAGAAATTATACTACATAGTTTCTATAGTAATTTATAATTTATATAGTACATATATTATA
>JAOTRA010000034.1:5669592-5696817 GCA_026260255.1 Pseudolaguvia tuberculata
CACACCTGATCCACCATGTGACCCAAGTTTGGAGGCTGAAGTGTCCAAACCAGAGAAATGTGGAAAAATCACTAACAACGCTGGACCATTCAGGTGAGCTCATATCATACAGTTCATATTGTACGGTTAGTTTTAAAATGTTACACACCAGGAACTTAAAATGCTTAAATACAACATCATTCAATCAGTCTGTAGTTTGGGACGCTTTAGAAGCTTATGTATATTATTCTATAAACCTAAAATGTATTCATGTTGCTTTCAAACTTCACATGTTTGCTCTCCCTCATACTTACTTAGGGATTGTATAAAGGTGGTGGACCCTCTACCATTTTTCCAAAGCTGTGTGTTTGATATGTGCCGCTATGATGGTCTGCTACAGACTCTGTGTGACCAGCTCCAGGCTTATACTGATGCCTGTCTCAGTGCAGGAGCTCCAGTGCATCAGTGGAGGGAGCCAGACTTCTGCCGTGAGTTTATTTCGTAAAGGAGAATGTTGATATATGCTCATAATTGAGAAACAAACTGAGTCTAAAGATAAGGCAAACAAATATATTGTAGCATTGATTTACTTTTCATTTATCTATAATAATATTTTTTCGTCTGTTTCTCACAGCACTGATTTGCCCGCCTAACAGCCACTACTCTATGTGTGTGAGTTCATGTCCAGAGACATGTTTGGGTGTGAACGGTCCACCTGGTTGTGAGCAGAAGTGTCTTGAAGGCTGTAAATGTAACCCTGGCTTTATTCTTAGTAACAATAAGTGTGTACCTGTCAAAGACTGTGGCTGTGTGGACCCTGAAGGCTTGTATCATCCTGTGAGTTTTACATAACACGCCTACCCATAAATGCATACATACCAAAATGAGATGACAAATAAATGTAACATTTTTCATATCAAATCAAATTAGTGCAAACTTCACTGCAACTGGTCACTTATGTTTACACTGTAGGTTAATGAGAGCTGGTACATAAAAGGCTGTGAACACAAGTGTGTGTGCCTAAGTGACAGAAAAATACACTGTTACAAAACAAGTTGTTTACCTACAGAGACATGCCAACTGCTAGATGGAGATTACATCTGTAAACCAAAAGGTACAAAAGTCCCCATAAATGAAATATATATTAAAAAATAAATATATATATATTTATTTATTTATTTATTTTTTATTTAATGTTTTGATATGTTTTACAGAGCCTACAATTCCTGGAATCTGCTCTGTGTCTGGAGACCCCCATTATACATCCTTTGATAAGAGGGTCCATCATTTCATGGGCTCCTGCTCTTATACCCTCACCAAGCCTTGTAATGAAACATCAGGCATACCATACTTCACTGTTGATACACAAAATGAACATAGGGGCAATAACAAAAAAGTATCCTATGTGAAATCAGTCATCGTCAATGTGCATGAAAGCAAGATTATCTTGAACAAAGGCCGTAAAGTGCAGGTGCTTATATTTGAATATACATAGCCTTATATACACTTATGATTTTGATGTTTGTTTATGACCCAGTACTACAACAGCATTGACTTTTTTTATTACAGATAAATGGGGTTCAGGTGACTGTCCCCATTACACTGACAAATGGTGTAAAGATTTTCCCTAGTGGTAAGTTTGTAGTGCTGGAGACTAACTTTGGCTTGCGTGTTCGCTTTGATGGCAATCATCACGCGGATGTCAGCCTTCCCTCCATTTACAAAGGCCTGTTGTGTGGAATGTGTGGTAAGACTCTTATGAATCTATGTTTCAATTGGTAAATACACAAGTTCTAAGGGTGGTTGAATTGCTGGCCCTTAATATTTCATTTTTTACATGAATTGCAAAGGAAATTACAATGACAACCCAGCAGACGACAACATTATGTCAAATGGAAAACCAACAACCAGCACCAATGAGCTTGGTGAGAGCTGGCAAGTGCCTGATAATAGACCAGAGTGAGTAATAACACTCATAACTTTATTATCTATCAAAAGACCACACTGGAGCAGAAATCTTTGGAATGCCTTGTTAGAACAAATGTTCTGTTTTGAGATATTTTGTTATGGTGGTCTTTCTTATACGTCCTTTAGTTGTACTCATGGTGGTGAAGATCTCGATTGTAACAAAGATATCGAGAGTGAAGCTAAAAAACCAACCAGTTGTGGAATGATCACAGATCCTAACGGTGAGCACACACACCCCATTATTCTGACTGAACTTTACAGGAAAAATTTGATTGACATACTTTGTCCCAATTGGTTTTCCTAAGTACAATTTTTTTTCTATCTTTCAGGAATTTTCAAAGCATGCCATAACGTTGTGCCACCAAGCCCATTCTTTGAGAACTGCGTGTTTGACCAGTGTGGAACAAGTGGATCTGCTGTGGCTCTCTGCCAGGCTATTGAGAGCTATGCTGACCTCTGTGCTCAAGCTGGGGTGCCAATTAACTGGAGGAACAGTACTTTCTGTCGTAAGTGTTTGGCCAGCTGTGCCTTTGTGAGCAAATTTTGCTTTGTTAGTTATGAGTGAGTTAAATGCCATGTTTTTCAACCTCTTTGTCTGTGTATCATAAGCTGTTACATTCTCCTATCTTATTTACCTTTACATAGTCCCACACATCAAACTGCATTTCATCTGTCTGCTTGTTCCCAAAATCCTTTAGCCCTGAAATGTCCTGTTGGCAGTCACTATGAACACTGTACTACTGCATGCCCCCCCAGTTGCCAGGATCCTGGTTCAGCCAGCACATGTACACAACCTTGTGTAGAAGGGTGTGTTTGTGATGAAGGACTGATATTAAGTGGAGACAAATGTGTTACGTTCAGCCAATGTGGATGTACCGATAAGAACAGTAACTACAGACCGGTATGTACCAGTTGATGAGTGTAAGCTAGCACTATGTGAGTCTTTGTGCCAAAGTGTTTTTGTCATCTGTGTTATTCAGGTGGGTGAAAGCTGGTTTACTAAGGATGACTGCTCTGAACGCTGCATGTGTTATCCAAAGAATGACGTGAAATGTGAAGCATGGAAATGTAGCCCTGCACAGGAGTGTAAAATACACGAAGGCCAGCTGGGCTGTGTGAATACTGGTAAGCTCTTCTTGACATTTCTGTGAAAATTATTTAAAATTTGCAATTTCTTAGCATTAGCACATTTTAAAACAACCTTTTTAAGCTTACAACTGGCAACTACAAAGAGAATTTCTAAACTCTTTTAATCCCTGTATGTACAGGAGTGGGTATTTGCCACATAGCTGGCGATCCTCATTATTACACCTTTGATGGTATCATGCACACCTACATGGGCACATGTACATACACTTTAGTGGAAGTTTGCAACAGCTCAATGGTGTCTCCATTTACCATTGTGGCCAAAAATGAAGAGCGTGGCCAACCTGAAGCTTCGTATGTGCGTTCTGTCACTGTCTACCTTCCAGGAGCCAATGTTACTCTGAGCAAGAGCAAGAGAGTATTGGTAAGTACTAGAAAAACAAGCTCATATGGATTATTATTTTAATGTACACATTTGAATTGTATATTGTAATAATTTCCTGTATGATTATATTAATAATCTTTGCTGTATATAGCTGAATGGTGTAAAGATTCGTACTCCTATGGACATTGCTGTAGCCAAAGCCAGGGTGTTTACCAGTGGAGTCAACAGCGTATTGTCCACTGAATTTGGCCTTATTGTCCAGTTTGATGGTGTTCACCATGTAGAGATCACTGTACCTGGAGACTACTTCAACAAGGTGAGGCAAAGAAAGCAGACAAGAGACTGATGCTTAATAGCATTTTGTCACAAAGTTTTCATCTTTCACGCTCCCTTTATATTTTCAGGTATGTGGCATGTGTGGTAACTATAATGGCAACTTCAGCGATGACAACCTGATGCCAAATGGCCAGCCAGCTAAAGACGTCATAGAGTTGGGTAACAGCTGGAAGGCGGAGGGAGACAGTGATCCTGGGTAACCACCTAGCATATTTTTAGTTCCAAATTTGTTATCTAACACACCAACATCAAAATGTTTGATCATTTTTCATCTAAAAGTCATCTAAAATTATCTTTTGTGTCCTAACCAGATAAATGGCATTTAATGAATTCCTTCTCTGTTTATCTCTGTAGATGTCAACCAGACACACGTCCTGATGTTCACCCGAACTGCACAGACACCGAAGAGCAGGCCATTCGCAGTCACTGTACTAGCATTATCATGTCAGACCAGTTCAAGCCCTGCCACATGCTCATTCCGCCTGAGTCCTTTATAGAAAACTGCATCTATGACATGTGCGAGTTTAATGGCATGGAATCAACAATGTGTAATAATGTAGAAGCATATGCCCAGGCCTGCCAGAGTGCTGGTGTCACTATCAGCTGGAGGAATGCTACATTCTGCCGTGAGTGATCCTCAAACTACTTCACTTAGGAGACCATATGAACCTTTATATGGCATTGATTATTACAAATAACCTCTTCTTATCTAATGTCATGTTGTTAATGCTGAATAAGTAAGCTATTGGTGTTACAGATGTTAAGTAGGACAGCTCAACTGTAGAATACCTCGAATGTATAACAGTATGTGTAACAAATGTGCAACAACTGCCCTGTTCTGTTTTCTATGCAGCTCTTCCATGTCCCCCAAACAGCCATTACTCTGACTGTACACCACCATGCCCTTCAACCTGTGCAGACCTTTTCCCCATTTTCTGTCCGCTGCCACCAAACAGCTGTGTGGAAGGCTGCCAGTGTGATGCAGGCTTTGTGCTGAGCGATGGCAAGTGTGTTTCCCTGTCAAACTGTGGTTGTGTGGACAGCAAGGGAGAATATCATGATGTAAGTTGGGCATGACGTTTTATATCTATATACAAAATACACTAGTTTGTGGTCACCTGAGAATCACAATCACATGCAGTATCAAACATCTGATTCCAGGTTTATTCCTATTTGCTATTTGATTAAGCACCACTCTTCTAGTCAGTCCAATTTAAAGCTTGAATGTGAGATATCTCTTCATTCAGCTCCAACAGTATTAGTGAGATCAGACAGTAATGTCAGGTAAGGTGGTCTGGGGTATAGTCAGCATTTCAGTTCATGCAAAAGCTGTTCAGTTTTAAGATCAGGGACTTTAGTCAGGTGACCACAAACTATTGGCACTATAACGTAGTGTTCTTCAAGATTAAGCTTTTGAATATGTGACATGTTGTCGGAAACAAGTATAAATAAAGGTTTGTAACACACCTGTATGCATTTTTGTTAGAGAGAAACCCTAAATTGTAATGCTTCTGTGTTACAGGTTGGTGATTCCTGGCTGACAGAACACTGTGTCCAGAAGTGTACTTGTAGTCATGGAGGAGTACTGAGCTGCATTAACTTTTCTTGTACCTCGACCTCTGTTTGTGCTATTGACAGTAATGGAGATCGCTACTGCAAACCTGACAGTACGTTTTAGGGACATATGACATCTTGGTTTTCCACACATTTCGTTTATATAAATTTATTTCCAACAGCTCTAAAATAAATGTTTCATTCTGTTTGCATTTATAGAGTTTGACAAATGTACAATTTCTGGAGATCCACACTACCGCACATTTGACAAATTTAACCACCATTACCAGGGCGCGTATACATATGTGTTAACGAAGGATCAAGATCTACCCAGCACCCTCACATCACTTAATGTGAGGGGTAAAAATGCTCGCAGAGGTGGCAACAGCCGTGTCTCCTATCTGCACGAGGTGTATGTTGATGTGTATGGTATCACTGTTCGCATGCTCCAGAAAAAGAAACTGCTGGTAAGAAAAAAGACCATTTGCATTAAATGTAACATTTGTGTATGCAGTTATATTACACATGCTTCTATTTGTGTGCTGATATCCACATAGGTCAATGACGAGCGTGTGTCCCCTCCATTGAGTCCTCACCAAGGAATCAAGATTACTTTGAACTCCCGCTACCTACAGCTCACAACTGACTTTGGACTTACTGTGCGTTTTGATGGCAACATGCAAGGAGGTGAGAATAAAAACACCAGGTGTCCATATGCATTTTTTAGTCTGGTTACATAAACATACACTACAACACAATAAGAGAAACAGACACCTCAGCAATAATAGCACCAAACTTTTGTCTAATAAACAGAGGTGATTCTTCCAAGTACCTACAAGATGCACATGCGTGGTCTTTGTGGAAACTATGATGGACGCTCTAACAATGAATATGTGAAGCCTGATGGCAGCCTAACTCGCAATCTTAATGAGTTTGGAGATAGCTGGAGAGTGACTGATAAGCAAGGGGAGAGGTTCCACACCTCAGACCGGCTTACTCGTTTGCACAAGTGAGTATAGAACTTGTGAACTGTTTCCTAATAGATACATTATTAGAGAATGAAAAGCTTTCATTTTAGCAAACATCATAGACAGCCACAAAAAACGGCTTTCATTTGTGTTTCAGGAGGGACGTAAAAGAAGATTTGGATTCAGGTTTTGAACCTCTCGGATGCACTGATGCTCAGCTGGAGGAGTTGAATGGGAAGAATCAGTGTGGAGCACTGAGTGATCCTTTAGGATCATTTGCCACCTGCCACAGCACCATTGTGCCTGAACAGTTCCAGGAGTAAGTACAGTTCCCTTGAAAAACCCTTAAGTTAGGTGTGTGCTCTGGATAAGTTTCACTGCACTAAATTCCATAAAGAGAATATGTATGGTACACTGACCGGGAATGTTTGTGTGTGTTGCAGGGACTGTGTGTTTGACTTGTGTGCTGAGCAGAACAGTTCCACTTTGCGCTGTCAGAGCTATTCTGCTTATGCCTTGGCTTGTCAGGAGCAGGGAATTATTTTAGGGCCTTGGAGAAAGCAAATGGAATGTGGTAAGTCAGAAACACATTGTCTATCTATTAACATCTATTAGCTTATCAATTTAACGATTTTTTTGGGCTAATTTGGAGTAAATTGTCTGGAGCATTTTTTTGTTACAGGATCCATGTGTACTTTACAGAATGTTTCAATGTTTTATAGCCCAGTGAATTTTTAGGAAACCTCATCTGAACGTCTATTTGGCCATTATCCAAATTTACAAGCGCAATATATTCATATTCAGACTGAGAATATTCCAATTGAAATATTTGGGTTGGCTGTTAACATTATTTATTTAGAACTGACGTTTACATGTGCCAATGCTTTTAGTAGAAGGTTTTTGGGGGAAATATTTTAATGTCAAATATTTGTTTTCCAGTTCCATACATATGTGTAAAAATACAATATTCTACTCACAATCGCACACAAAGTAACATGAGCATGCATGTCAAACATGTTATGCAACTTTCCTGACTGAATATGTCTCCCACTGTGTATGTATTCTCTGTACTGTAGGTTTTTCATGTGGTGCCAACAGTAGCTACACAACTTGTATGACTGCATGTCCAGCATCTTGTGCAGACTTGGCTGCCCCCTCAGAGTGTGAGCAAACTACCTGCTTAGAGGGATGCGAGTGTAATCCTGGATTTACCATGAGTGGTGATGAGTGTGTTCCGTACAGTAAATGTGGGTGTGACTATTTGGGCCGCTACTACACTGTAAGTTCTTATATATGTACATTTACCATTATGGGTTTGTACTGATTTGTGTAAGAAGGCTATTGTGAGCATGAAACACTTTTGTGTTCACATTCAAACACAGCTGACGGAGACATTTGTGACTGAGGACTGTGCTCAGAGCTGCGAATGTACAACCACCGGCGCCGTTTGTCAACCCAAAGGCTGCAAAGACAATCAGGTCTGCGACATCTTCAACACCTTACGTGACTGCTACGACAGTGAGTACCTCTAATTACCCCCACTAACCAGAGTGTTGATGCATTATCAATCAATGTTCTGATAATACTATAAAGTCACATTTTACTTTTAAATATATATCCTCTTTAATTGTGTCTGTCTTTTGCAGTAAATCCATGCCTAACTGCACCATGTTTGAACGGTGGGACCTGTGTTAAGGGTACAGACAATAGTTACACCTGCCTATGTCCAAAAGGCTATGCAGGGAATCACTGTGAGGAGAAAGTAGGCCTAGGTAACTATACAATATCAATAAGTTGTTATTCCACAACATGTATGACACTACAGATGTCCGACACATTAGGTATTAAAAAGCTGTACTTTAAGGATTCACTCTCACACTGTCCTACAGATCAGACGAGCATTATTCTGATTGGAGTCTTGGTACCACTTGCAGTAATTATCATTATCATAACAATTGTATGCGTCTGCAAGAAATCAAACAGGTATGTCAAAAGAGTTCCTCTTCAATAAATATTTTTAAAAATAATAATCTAGAGGACCATAATCTAGAGATGGATTAATGGTTGGCAATGTTGCCTCACAGCAAGAAGGCTGTGCAGAGATTGCATGTTCTCCCTGATCTTGCATGGGTTTACTCTGGGTACTCCGGTTTCCTTCCACAGTCCAAAAGCATGTACATTAGTTAGTTTGTATGTTGTACATTAGTTTGTTTGGTGATTCTAAATTATGTTAGTGTATGTGTGGCCCTGTGATGGAATGATGACATGTGTGTACCCTCCTGTCTCGTTCTAAACTTCAAGTGGTGGTTAAGGTGTTGGACTAATACCAGAAAGACCGGGGTTCGAATCCCACCTCCACCAAGTAACCACTGTGGACCCTTGAGCAAAGCCCTTAGCCCACAATTGGTCAGTTGTAAAAACGAGACCAATTGTAAGTCGCTCTGGATAAGAGTGTTTCCCCAAATGCCAAACTGTAAACTCCAGCAGATCCCTGGATCTTATATTAAGGAAAAAGGATATAGAAGAATGATTGAAAAAACAAACAAAAGATCAATCTAAATGTAAAAGTAATCATTTTAAATGTATTAAGGACAGTGATTACATTTATTCCCGTACACTAAGTAACATAATGATTGGATTTAACTGTTTTCTTTAATAGTTTAAGATTTCTTTACAAATAACCGCATTATAAATAGAAACTGAAAGTATGAAGTCTAACAAAAAGACAAAACTGTTTATATAACATGCCATCTTAAACAGGACGGTAAAAGAATAGCTACTAATTCTACTCTATACTGATCTAAGAAAGCATCACAAACAGTTCCATGATACCACAACATTGAAATAATGTAGAATAGCATACAATGTTTTATAATAATTAATTTATTCTATTTAGTGTCCATTTCATTCTTTTCACCTATTTAACGTTGAAGGTATCTACGATATTCAAAAAGGAATGTAATAGTTACTTTCCCTGGTAATAAGTTAATAAATTATTTATAATGATATAGCTTAACTAAGGACATGCCCAACACTGTTTATTTAATTGAAAACACTAAAGTTAAAAATGTATTTAAAGATCATAATAATCAATGTTAAATGACGTTTTGTTCACAGACACAGATATGATACCAGTAAAGCGAACAATCTCTCTCTGGGAAATAAAGGTAGGTGTGGTGTTTTTTCAAGGTGTAGTGTTGTTCTTATAATAAAGATCAACTGAAACATTTCATTATTGACATCTACCAACAGATCCTCCCTATGTAAATCTGGATAAGAGTAAGAAGAGCGTGGACAGCACAGTGTTAAAATCGTCTGTGTTCTAAATCAGACATTTAATGTGATCTTTATGATTTTATTTTGTATTTATTAAAATGTTGATAATGAACACTTTTAACTGGCACTGTTTAATTACAGTTCTTGTTAACAAATTTTGAATATATTTTGTAATAATCATTTATAACTTATTTATAAATCTTTCTGTAATTTTCCAAACAAAGTAAATAATCTACTGATAAAAGAATACGTTCTTAAACCTTTGATTGTTGTTGTTGTTGTTGTTGTTGTTGTGTATTTTTAAGTAACTTCACAAGTGCCCATATCCATTTATTCAGTTCTTTTAAGTGCATTACCTGCAGCTAATCATACTTAGTCAGAGATTTTAAAACACATTTTCTGATTTAAGCACTTCAGACAGTCGGAGTAAACCTTCAGACATAAGCAATCAAATCACAGTTTACAATTCAAGAAAAGAAAACAACAAATGCAATAAAGTGCTCAGATAGGGAAAATACCTTCAATAGCCTATATGATAAAGTTACCAACTGGATTTCTATGAGGTAATACACCAATAAGAAATAATAAAATAAAACATGAAACCTCAAGTCAAAGTCTGTACATGTGCGTGTCTATGTGGTCACACCAACTTCGAATCTGCTAAGCTACATTGTGAAATAGTTGGACAAAAAATATTTTAAAACGAATGTTATCCTGCTGCAGCTGTGGCATCACAATGACATTTCCGCGCCTCATTCAGTTGAGTTTGATTATATAGAGAGATATTGGACCATTAGGAAGGAGTAAAACACAGAGCTTTAAAGCAAGTGTCCTGAATTGTTTGCTGAAATTGTGTTAAAAATAAAACGAAAAGCCAATTGTCGTCTGTCCATCACATGTTTTTTTTTAGATGGGCATGGAATGTTAATTAAGCCACTGCTGAAAGGGTTAAAAATAATCAGTCACAGGATGTGAAATCAGAAAATGGAGTCTGGTGTCAATTATCTGTCCAGTTGAGCAACAGGTCAGCATCAACCTCCTTCCTAAAGGCTTGTACAAAATCTATACAATACCCAATTAAAAGACACTGGTAGCCACTACCACTCAAGCTTAAATGCAACATGGGGGCTTAATGAATGGGAAATAAGGGAAACAATTTGGTCTAAACTATTTTAGACAACACAAAGCCCAAAAGGAAGGAAGGTTTACTTGTGAGCATAGGAAACGTTTCATATTCCAATAGATGTATAAACATTATATATTAGAGAAGCTGTTTTATGTATGATTGTTGGTAATATCTTACACTACAGCACTGTAGTTTCCATCCAATGATTGCATAATATATCGATTTGGCCATTTACAGCAGTTTTTTTTTTTTTTTTTCAATCTATTGTGATTCCGCATTCCATTTAAATTTCCCAAAACACTGAGGATTGAAATGGACTATGGCACAATAGCAGCTTATATCCGGTATCAATCCAAAAAAAACACTATTTTAAAGGCTCACCGATATAAAAAATAAAGATAAAAACAAAGAAATAGAAAGAATTGTGCTGGAGCAAAGGAATGGATGAAACCTGGCAAGACCACAAAAAATAAATAAGTACATTTACATTCAGAAATAATCTTAGAAAATAAAAATGATGGAGGGTAGAACAGCAACATTCAGGCGTGCACACACATACACACACACAGTAATATTTGTTGAAAACACTACACAATAAATGTGAGCTCTTATCTTCCAGATCTTCCAAAGTAGTATACTTTGTGTGCATGTAAACAATTAAAATGTAGAAACAATTAAAAGTCCACCTCTCAGGGGAATCCACCCCCCACCCACCAATACAACAAAACTATCCCGTGTCTGCTTCAGTACAGCGAACCCTTAACTTTTTATTTAACAATTTTCCAGAATAAACCATTCCAAGTTAGATGCTTCACCTCACTACAACTACAATGTGAGAATGAAATTTCAGTGTGACACTTCCTGTTTTTAGTCATGTGTAAAGGTGTGTGTGTGTGTGTGCATGCGTGTTAGCTGTGTGATTCCAGCACCAGCACTTTGCACTCCCGTTTGGCGATCTTGTCTAGTGATAAAATGCTCCGTTCTGGGGGGAGGTAGAGCGGCCGACCGACAGGAGAGCCGACAGGAGGAGTGATTGCGCGTCGTTCCATAACACTGCCTGTCCTGCAATGAAAGAACAGATTGCAGAACAGTGTATGGGTATGGAGAGGCATCATGGGTTCTATTATATATTTATAAAGCCCTCTGTTGAAATTTAGACTCAGACACATACAGACAGCGTGATTCAGGTTAGAATGGCTTCGCTGCAGAGAGGATTATGACATTAATCGATTAATTTAAGGTTTCTGTTTTTGTTGCTAGCTGAAATAGGAGGCTATTATTACATTGAGCTAAACAAATTCTGAAGCACTTTTAAAGACAAATACACAAAATTAAAGTTACACAAAATGTTTTATACTGCATTTATATAAATTGTCCAACAGTTTTTCAGGGTATTTATGTGATTTCATGTGATATATTATTGAATATTGGGGGCACTTCTTCTTCTCCTTTCAGCTGCTCCCATTAGGGGTCGCCACAGCGGATCACTCTTCTCTACACTACCCTGTCCTATACATCTGCCTCTTTCACCCCATCCCAAAACATCCTACATGTGCCGTCCCTCAACATCTTCGACTCTGCCACCTCCAGCTCTTCTTCCTGTCTTTTTGACAAATCACTCCTGACACTCTTCCCTCCCCTGCCTGAACTCTTTTCTTCACTTCTCTAACACACTCTCCATTACTTTGCACTGTTGACCCCAAGTACTTAAACTACTCCCTCTTCTCCCTGCAACCTCACCACTCCATTGTCTTTCCTCTCCTTCACACACATGTATTCTGTCTTACTCCTACTGACTTTCATTCCCCTTCTCTCCAGCGTGTACCTCCACCTTTCCAGATTCTTCTCAATCTGCTCCCTACTTTCACCTTGAACCAGTTCAACATTCCTACTGCACATTTCAACTGCAACTCCTTCTCTATACTTCTCTATCAACATCCTCAAAGCAAAGAAGGCTTCCTTGGCATGAAACCATACGGTTGCTCACAGATGGCCACCACATTATTGAATATGGGGGGCACAATATTCCTAAAAGGTAGTTATGTTTTCATCCTTTTCTTTGATGTTAATGCTATTCTGGGTTTTTACTATTGTGTACAGACAAATGAAAAAATGAATCGGTAGACCTTATTGTCAATGCATGTGTCCATACCTGGTGAGGTGAGATTTGGAGGGCTGCTGATGGGAGAAGGACTGCGAGCGGCCCAGGCTTAGGCTGGCCTGGTGGCGGTCAAGTATGTCTCGTACAGCAGGACTAGATGGACTGTTCTTCCGTGAAAGAGGGCGGGCTTCAGGGGGAGGGTTCGACACTGATGCTGTAAACTGCAGCTTTAGTTTCATGTGCTGACTCAGCTAAAGGGGGTATGGGGTCGTTATTAGAGGCAAGAGAGGATAAGGATTTACATTAGCTAGTTAATGTATTACGTTTATTCTATTTTGTAGCTAAAACACAAATTACCTCAAAAAGGCCAGCTTTAAGGATCTGGAAAGCCACAGACACAGAGATTGTACTGTCTTTGCGACAATAGCCAAGGTTACTTAGAGGAGAATGACAAACTACTGCATTTACTGCCGGGTCCTCTTTCTGCCCACGGCCTAGAGGGAACAAAAGAGAAGATTAGCTGGGAAATAAAAAGAAAAAAATGAGGACAAGAGGTGGAGTGAAAATTAACTGTGATCTCTTGAGCCTAATCATTTTGCAAAGCTTTAACGTGTAGTTTCAAACTTAACCCAAATTCCTCCACATTTTCATCATCCATCTGCAGGGTATATATTACCCATGGCTTATTGGGAGATGAAACACACGTTACACAAGATCACAGTATCTCTCTATACGTGGACTGTTACCAACTTGCAGCTTGACCAGTTAAGAGATTCTTATTTTTATTTCATAGGCCTTACATCATTTTATACTCTAAACAAATTGGTTCCTTTTCTCAGTTCTCTCCATTCTGTACATCTGCCCTCTGCTTCTCTTTTTACATTTTATCTCTCTATATTTCGACATATTGTTTGATTCTATGTTATTTCTTCTACAATGACACTATAATTGTATATGTTCAATTCAATTAGCAGGCCACTCTTTACACATGTTGGCATACAAAAAAAATGTATGCCAACATGTGAATAGTGCTAATAATTTTTTTTCTCCATAGCCATTTTATTTTTCATTCTTGCACAGACTTCCTCCTCACCCTCTGGTGTCCAGACAAGCCGCACAGCCAGGAAGTCCTGAAGGTTGTTGAGAAGTGTGTAGCGCACTCTGAAGTGCTCATGAGCCCTTACGGCACTGGGGCAGCTTGCAGTCATGATGAAGTGAGGCCGATCCAGTCTGATGCTAGGCACACTGTAGTGTGTGTATATGGAGCTGGTGAATGGCAGCTTAGGAGTAGACCACTGGAGGACTGCTATCAGAGGAACCTCCAAACCCTGAGTAACAAACATTCACACAGCTCAACAAGTGTTTGCTGCAATTTATGGCATTATAGAGCGAAGTACACTATTGTATTGTTATTGTTGTTCTTTACACACACCTCATTAGAATCGTCCTGGGCCTGATCACTGAGCTGTAGTTGAAATAGGAAATTTTGCTGCTCCAGGGCACTGAGCATGCTGGGAAGATGACTAGACGCACTGTCCATCCTGTAGAAGGATGTCATGGCAACCTCACCTGACTGATGGCTGAGGACAGATGGAGATTAACCAGGAACAATCTAAATATTTTACATAGAATTTAACATACATTTAAAAGCAAAAAAACAATTATTAGTACACAAGGACAAATTAGATCATACCACACATTGTCGACCAGCAGCACTGAGCCATCAGGCATCATGGGCAAATAAGAGGCATTAAAGTTGGGCAGGATTCGGACATCGTGTACACACACCTCCTCCTGAGAGCTTCCGTTTAACACTGACATGCCCAGACAAGATGTTGCACATACAAAGGAAGAAACTTACAGCCCTGGACCACTGAAGCACAGCAAATGTTTTCTGAACTGTAAAAGTTAACTTATTCTATCACAATATATTATAAATGCCTGCTCAAATGAATCTACTTATAAGTGAAATATATATATATATATATATATATTAGAAACTCCAAATTAAGAAATAAATTATAATAAACAAAATTATTAACTATAAATAGTTTTTATGTTCATTTGACATTAATAAAATTTTACTGAATAATAATAAGCTTCAGTATTTAGAATCATGATTAATTAATACAAATTAAATGTGTTTTAATTGATTGACTGCAAACTATAAACTAGAAAACAGCAAGAAGCTTTCCAAAATACCTTTTAGTACAGTTAAGTGTTTCCCAGAAACTGTCATCTGCTGACACTTCACTGTGGGTGGAGGAAGGACATTTAAAGTGGTGCTGACTAAACATAGAAAAAAAAGAGGAAAAGTGATCAATTTCATTACAATTACAAATCAATATATTCTAATCCCTGTTGTGTCAAGCCCAATGACTTGGCAATCAATCTTTAAATAGTAGCAAGACAAATAGAATAGAGCAGCATGAAACAAAGCATTTACTTTAGAATTGAACAACTTATTTATTATTTATATTTGGTGATATATATTGAAATATGAAAAGAAAAATTCACCAGATGACTTGATTGTTCTATTTGGGAAGAATTCATTATATTGAATTATGGAGGTGATTTTGTAAGGCAGTTCATCAGTGTAAAAAAAAAAAAGAATACATAAATTATAAGCTTAAATACAAAGATGAATTAATAATTAATTGTAAAATCTTTCTATAGTCTTCGTCATATAAATTAAGGACAATTAATCTATGTTAAAGCTACAAAAGTGATTGTTTCTTGTGTCTGAATGCTTGAAAACCTTTTAAAAAAACTCGACTATAATCCCGATTTGACACTGAAACATCCTGCAGTTTGATTATACAGTATGCGCACAATGTGATTCAGTCAATATGGAACTAATATTTTCCTAAATAAATAGAATTAAATTAGATTTAGTTTGTGTAATTCCCAAATAAATAGCAACTCC
The DNA here is from genome assembly GCA_026260255.1 of Pseudolaguvia tuberculata. Lineage (NCBI taxonomy): Eukaryota > Metazoa > Chordata > Actinopteri > Siluriformes > Sisoridae > Pseudolaguvia > Pseudolaguvia tuberculata. The sequence goes on from JAOTRA010000034.1 coordinate 5,685,298, forward strand.
ATATGGTTGCACAGTATCAGCATGAAGCAAAGTGGCTGGCTAAATAGGAGTTATGTTCCAAAAAAGTGCAAGATCATGAACAAAACAAGATCTAATTTCTTTTTGTCACCTACAACTAAGCCAAATTCAGCATCCCAACAGAATGCCATGATCCTGGTTTGCACAATATTAATGAAGTTAAAAATAAGAACTTACCTTGAGCTTTAAAAGTGTTGAGGTCCTGGCGGAAAGTTTGGCAAGGGCTTTTCTGCTGAAGAATGCTGAGGTAGCCATGTTCTTGGATCTCAGCCTTCTCCTCATCCTGCTTCCACACAGTCACGATAATCTGGAGCAAGACACATGCAACATAAATTAGGCAATAGGCAGGTTAGAAGATGAATGAATGAATATTATTAACATTAATAGAACATACCAATAAAGTATAAGTATACCAATAAACTATCTCACCAGAGTGAACAGTAATGAGACAGACACTGATCTGAATGTTGTCAATCAATTAAAATATTGTCATATTATTGGTGAAGTTTGGGGAATGTTAGTGTAAGACAAACTTTGACTTTTTCTAACTTAGATTGTAAATGCAAAGTCCGAACCATAATCAAAACCGATAAACTTTAAAAAGATGAAAAGTGAAATGCTTTACTTTGGATTGTTATGCATTCAAAATGAAAACAGAATTCAATGAGATGTGAAACTGCTATCATGTGAGTGGGGCTTTTGAGGCTAAAGACAGTGCTCCAGTTCTTCTTGACTCAGTCTGTTGATGATGATAAGATTGTAATTCACTATTATGATCTTACAGATTATACTTTTAAAAGCGGCCCTGCTACAAAACTGTGCTGTATAATCATGGTGGATGTGATTTTGCCAAGTAGGATGTTATTCTGGATCTGGAATAAACTGGAAAAACTTTAACTGAATAAATAAAAATAAATAAATAAATAAATAAATAACCTTATTAACCGAGAGTGGAAATTTATTGATTCTGTAATAATTTACCGAATTGAACTGAATGAATTTCCGGATTAACACTGGATCACAACACTAAATTAGACAAACTATAATAAAATGATTTAAGTGACTTAAGTAAAAATTAATTAATATGAATGAATGAATCAAAAACAATCACAAATGCTCAATTCAGTGTGAAATGCTCTGTAAATGTAATAGAGTAGAATTCTAGCAGTAAATTCACAACTCATAGCTTTTTCAAATTTACATTTATGGCATTTAGCAGATGACTTATCCAAAGCAACTTGATCATTTGATCATTTATACTGATTAATTGGAGTTAAGAGACTTGCTCAGGAGCCCAGCAGTGGTAAATTCTGGTTAGTACACCTTAACCCAGGGATGGGAAACCTTGGTCCTGCAGGTCTTTATGTTTATTAAACATACCTGAACCAACCAACCAACCAACCAAGATCCTGTTTGATATACTTGAAACGTATATGTAGGTGTTTAAGTGAAACTCTGAGGCCCTCAAGTACAAAGACTGTCCACCCCTGTGTTAACCACTGCACTGCCACTTGCAGAGACAATGTATCAGTCTCTTTTAATTTACGCATTAATACCTAAATACATTTAAGTGTACACACATTTATTTTGGATCACAAAGGCAAGGGAAAGGCTTGCACATCAGCCAAACTTCCCGGGCTGGGTATCGAGTTGGAGAGTTTGATACTTTTTAAACACCGAACGAATCGTCTCGAAACTATCGGAAAAATCATTTTTGTTCGGTACCAAATTTCGATACCCAAGGGCAGAAAGTTGCTCCGTGGTTGACTGCAAGAAGATCCCGTCAGTGCAGTCATAATCATAAGCTCAGTATTTTCCTGACTGAGGGCCTCCAACAACATGCCCACCACAAGCGTCGTCCTCCTTGACTGATGAGGATAACAGCGCGATGGCTGGGGCTCCGACAGGTAAAGACACACCAAATTGGCGAACTTTTAGCGCTTCATGTTTGTGTACCGTTAAAGTTAAGTTTGTGCAGGGTCAATGTATTAATCCTTTTTCAGACCTAACGTACGCTGTGCAATGTTAAGTTACTAAAATGCTTTAAGCTTAACAGTAAATGATGAAGTTTACCTCACATTAAACTTATCTTATTTAAAAGTCCAAAAACAGTCAAAATAAGTCCGTGCCATATAAAGTGGTTCAATCATATTTGTATGAAGCTGTGAGAATACTTCTGTGTGCAAAGTAAACAAAAATAACTTTATTGAACGATTTATCTATGGGTGGAACAGAAAGCCCTTGAATTAAATCCAAAATATCTTAATTTGTAGATAATTAATGACAGAATGTAAATTTTTGGGTGAACTAAACCTTTAAGCAGCAGTGAGCCTCACAAATACTTAAAACGGCATGAACTTTATTAAAACTGTTCACAAACATCCTGAAAAAATAACAACAAAGTTTAACTGAGATTATGTGTTATGTAATCTTTTTAAACTATATTTCTAAAAATAAAAGCATTTTAAAAAGGATAAGTCTTCAGTATAGCATGTAATTTATTACATGTCATTTAAGTATTTTTTGTTGATTCAGGATTAACAAATTCTGTCAATCCAGGATCACATCCTATTTGGCAAACACACACACACACACACCACATGAGCAAATACCAGAAAAAGATAAACCAGCTACAGCAGTAAAGCTATGAAATTTCTCAGTGGCTAATAATATGTTGCTCTTACCTTCACTTTGAGTGTGTTAACCGGAAGTTTATCTAGGGACACAGTCAAGGGAAAGATGACTTCCTCATTCAGAACCACTGGCTCGTCCACAGGTAACTAAACCCAATCGCAAATTTGAGAACAGACAAAAAGAAGCAATGTGCATGTTTCCACAACAATAGATTATGCCATTTGTTCTTGAGCAGGATTTACAACGGTTTGCACAACAATGTGTATCCATAGTGATAGCTGTGCAAAGATTAGACCAAGGATTACGCTTTATTTGGACAGTGTCTGTTCTCAGTCGCTTTATTTGGACAATGTGCTGTCATACTTACATTTGGTTATATGCTGATTTAATTATTTGTGTCTGTGTTCTTAGTTTTTCAACACTACTACAAATTATAAGCATAATAATATTGCATCATGGCTGAAGCAGACACAATGCATTATATTTACATTTATATGAATCTATCTGCACAGTTGGTGATTAAGGTAAGCAAAGGTCACTCAATGTTAAACCACAACCCATATCTTTGTACACCAGTCCCCAGGTATACCAGCATATATATGTATGCAGTACATTACTATTGTTGGTATTAGTGCTTGATCATATTTAGTAATGACACCAACATGGTAGTTTGGGGTTTTTTTTTTACTTTAAATGTATTAACATCTGATAGGATGTTTCCTCCAACACACCTTCTCCTGACACATGTGTACCAGTGCTAGAACACATTAACCTATCACTACCATGTCTCTATCATTGCTGAAAATTATTGCACAACACAACAGCCCACCACCCAAATGACATCCAGTCAGGGATGATTCCAGGTTACACAGTTAGTCAAAAGGATGTGAGACCAATCGTACACAAAGCAAATGTATCAGAGTCAGAAATTGGAATCCTGGAATAAAAGGTGCACCAGCGTGACAGGTGTACCTGATAAAACAGTCAGTGAAAGGCTAATTGTACCTAATAAACTGAAGTGCATTGGCAGTTCAAATACTCTGTATTCACTCATGGATCTGATGGAGTATAAGAAAGAGCAAATATTGTAAGGCCCGTTATTGCACGAACATCTCTGTCTCTCACACACACACACACACACACACACACACACACACACTATGTATATAGATGTCGACACATGCATAAGCACATGCATCATTTTAACGCTTAAACAAGTAGTGACCCACCTGCACGCGAGTTCTGTGCATCTCTCTGGCGCTGTTACTGGGGTTGTTGTGGATGAGAAGCGGTTTACACTCTCTGAATCCCCGGTGTGTCGTAGTGCTTGTTCCCGAGCAGCTCTTCGCTCCATCATCTTCATCACTCTCCTCTTCGGCTCCGTCTTCACCGGACCGTTCTCTTGCACGCGCTCTACTCTCACCTGTACACACGCTAGCGAGTGCGCGCAGAGATGCGGCCAATTCCCGCCATCCGCGGCCTGCGCGCTCCTCACTGCACCCGGAGCCGGAGCCGCTTTGAGCGCGCAGCACCAGCAGAAAGCGCACCGTCTCTCCCAGGTACAGATGGCTGCGGCGTGGGAGGGTGCGGTACCGGGCCGGGTCGGAGAGGTCGGAAATGGGTACGGCGGGGAAATACATAAAATACTCACACTGCGATTCCATCATCAAAACCATGACTGGGATGTTATTGTCACCGCAAAAGCATAGAGCTAGCTAGCTAGGCGATAAAGGTAAAGTAGCCAGTTTAACTAGCAGTGCGGAAACATTCTCTCCAAACAAATAAACCCGTCAACCCCCCTCGCGTGTAAGTCTATTTACAGTTCACAGTTCTCAGCAATAAGTACATTAAAATTACATCGTATTTTGCGCCATGTCGTTGGGCTGTCAGCTCCTACGGTACATTCAAACCTGCTCGCAGGATTATTAATCGAGTCACAAACGACGTAAGCTAAGAAACCGAAATGCAAAAAAGGCATGACGAATCAATTGTCGAGAAGCTTTACTCTGACCGTACTATAAGGTACGTGTAATAGTAACAAAAGAAAACATTTAACGGAGCTTTTATTCAGTGATATACATTTCTTTAATTTATACAACTCAGTAATAACGGGTTAAATGGTTGTTAACATTAACAAGTAAATACTATTAAATAAAAATGGATGCGTTCAAGTTAAACGTCAATTAAAAATATCTACCATCAAATACATCCGAATTGAATTCAGTTTAATGTTCTTCCAATGTATGTCTGTGAACATAATTCACCTTCCAAAAAATTCATTCATTCAGCTTCTTACCCCCTCATACACATTCACTCCGATGAGTAACTGAGAATCACCAATTAATTTAATGTACATATTTTTGGACTGTGGGAGGAAACCGGATTAGCCGGAGGAAACCCAGACAAGTGCAGGGAGAACATGCAATCTCCGTACGGAAAGAAGAACCCAGGACCTTCTTGTTGTGAAGCGACCTTCCTATCCACTACGCCACTGCACTGCCCCTTCAGATATATTGCTTTTCTTATTTTCTATTGGGGTCTGTGATCCGAAGCCAGAGACATCCATAATTCTTATTAAATTTGGGCACAGTGAGAAAATTGGATTGTTGTTTTGTTACATTCATTAAAATTCTAAAGCAAGTTTGTTCTGTCAGTGCAATATTTAGTTTAAAAAACACTGTCTTGCGTCAGTGAACATAATATACGAAAATGCTAAAAAAACGGGTAGATGTAAGCATATAAAACATGTAAAAAGCCAGAAGTTAGGTGTAAAGGGCTACACAGTAGAAAAACAATTAGTTAAATATGATATAGGCTAGTGAACAGATTCGGAGGCGGGGGACAAGAAACACCAGTTAATTATTTTAATGATTTTTATTTTTGTTCGATTCAACCCTTTCCCAAATTGTTTACAGTACATAATGTACAGATCCAAGACAAAATATTTCCAAAAGTATTTTACAAAGTTCAGTACTCAAATGACAAAAAGAAAAAGAATAAATACAATCAAGGTTCCAATAAAACATTTATCATATTGAAAATACTTACTGTATTGTAAATGTACTATAACGTAAAACAGAGTGCCAAAATTGAATTACACAGACGTGAAAGGAAATATTAACAGAAAGATTGTTGCTTTAGCATGCTTTTTAGACATCTTCCTTGTAAAATGTTGTTTCTTGTCAATTGCATCCAATTTCCATTAACCTTTGTCAGGTGCAATAGTGACAAACACCCTATTGAGTTTATGATTTTCACAGTCACAGGTTCTATATTTGTATGACTAAAAGGTATCTGCAACTCTTTGGTGTACAGTTAATGAAATTATTATTACGTAAATGTAAGATTCAAGTTTCCTTTTCTGTACCGACTTCGACTTAGATACGCACTCCTAATTATGACCAAGCAGCAAGTTTATCCTTAACAAAGCCACTATTTTGAATGCTATCAATGCTAAGGTGTCTTTAAATAGTGTTTAACTTTCCATAATGCAATATGCCGGCATATTAGTTGGCATACACTTTCAATACCATTACAATGTACCATGCAGACATTACATTGGAAATGATCTTCTCTGGCTCAAACAATGTTCTATAGATATTGCTCCAGCTCATGTGTATTTCTAAAGCAAAATCAAGATGTAGTGTAACAATAACATAGGTTTCTGAGTTCGGAATGCTTTCTAATTCTAAACATGCATTTTAACATACACTACACGATAGTGACTACTACTGCTCTAATAATTATTCCTCAACTGATACAAACAATATAAATTATAAATAGATTATACATTTAAAATGGAAGCTACATAAAGAGCTATTCAGTCAAATTTAAACAAAATGTACATAGCATTTTATCATGTCATTCAACATACCATAAAACTGAGACATTTGCATTTTCTGAGAACTGTAAATATAAAACAGACATTTGTGTGTAAAAAAAAAAATAAATAAATCATTGACAACCATAAGGCATTATAGCTTAATTTTGGATTTCAGTACTGGATCCAGATATGTATATCTAACCTCCATATATTCCGTTGACATTCAACATGAACAAAAATTCAGTTCTTTCACTCCAATTTCAATTGAAACCTCATGCATGTATATCCCTACATAAAATCTGTGAAATGGTATCAGTTCAAAAGCAAAATCTGAAAATATGGTAGAATTGATATTAGTAATTATACCACACTGACATAAAATACTAATTCTGTACTAAGTATAATTTAAATTCATCTGAAATGACCATTTTAGACACTATATATTCAACACTGCAATATTAATAATAAGAAATAACCTCTGGCATGAGCCAGGAGGTAAATAACAGTAAGAGGAATAGCTTACTTTATTTGATATGCCAAAAACACCCATGTACTTGTTTTATGTATGCATTTTTAGCATTATAAACTGCAGAAATTTTACATGGCTTATATAATGTAACATGATACAATGCCATGATTAGGACAATTCCTGTTATGAAAACTAATTCAGTGTTTACGCCTCCTGAAGTTCAGCACTAAAAAGAAAAGAAAACTGCTACTGTGGTGTATCGATCATTGTTGACAAATATCATTGATTTTCTTTTCTAAATTTGTACCAGTTCAAAAGGAAAATACAAATTGGCCTTAGTGGTATTTGTACAAGAGTCGATTGCTTTGCGCTCTATTACAGCGCTACACAGGAACCTTGTCAATCTGAAAAGTGCTATATGGCTCAATGCCAAACTGTGTGTGGGAGGGAGGGTGAAATGAAAGTGGGTTTACAGGAGTGAAGGTAGCAGTCAAAACACTTGGTAGCATTCAGAAAAGCGGCAATAGAAACGGACACTGTGCACTGTGATGTAAATTAAGTGCATTAATAAACTACCCAGCATGCATTGTTTCTGCACCACTGTATACCATTTACATTGAATTTGTACCACTGCCCTTGTTAATAAAGTGAGCTTTACATGTTTACAACCAAGTCACATTATTCATGATATCAAAAAAGGGCTATGATAAAGAGGATATCGGATGCTGAGCCAGTTTTACAAGTCAATATCTAACACTGGCTCGGAGTAGTGCATTGCAGAGGCCCGTTGGAGCAATAAATCAGGAAAGTAGATCCAGCTAGTTTACTCACTATCTCAATTTTCCCTTAACATTCACATGTTCTTGGGAATGATTTCCAACAAGTATGGTTCCTTCCCAATTCCTTTCTAATGGCATTTCAGCATGCTGTCCAGTTCTATGAGGTGATGAATCTTTCTTAATCCCAAGCTCTTTTTCAGCTGCTGGTACTCCCGGATGTTGTTGAATATGAGGAAACTGTCGAAGATCCAACAAATCCTTGTACTGGATCTCTGGCCTAATCATACGCAAACAAGCTTGCCTAGTACTATTGTCCAGTCCTGGCTGCAACTCGTACCCTAAAATTTTCACCAAGCCACTCTGGAAGGGGCGGATGGCCCTGTCCCGAATACGGCTAGCTTCAACTGGCTGGCCGCCATCACGCAGGCACAAGTGGGCCAAAACTTCACGTCTACCCCTCAGTAAGGTCACCTCAGTGTCCATTCTTGATTTGCCAAATTTCTCCACCTTCTCCCAAAAAGTGCTGTTGAAGGCTTGGTACAGATGCCAGTCCAGAGCGTTCCACTCACGCAGCTTCTGACGTTGCTCTTTTGTCAGTTGCAAAGATGCCGGAGCGACTGCCTTTCCCACCCAGCCTGACCTGCTCTTTGATATCTGCTGTCTGGCATTTAAGCTAAATGACACAACAGTGTCCAGAGGCCAGCAAAGAGCATGTCGTAGCAGCACCATAGACTGATCAAAGTACTCAGATAAAAGAATCAGTTTAAAGTTGTGTCGTATTGCTGCTTCACCACGCTTTGCAAGAGCCAAGGAATAGTTAGCATTATGATCAAGACCAAAGTCAAACCATAGCAGGTTGCGGGCATAGTGGTTGTTGCGCAGTCTGGGCTCATAGTATCTGTTTGGATTATCTGCAAAGTCTCCTAGTCCCTTTGAACGTCGGAAGGCAGGAGCAACATTTTTGTAATAGGCGTAGGCGGACTCAGCTAATGCCACAGGGTCTCGTAAAATAGAGAAATAGAACGTATCTCCAGGCATGATTTTCTCCACCTGTGAACAAAGAATAAAGGTATTTTGTACATGATCTAGCAGATATTATTGGTACTGCACATCTACACACTGATAATCTGGTTCACAGCTTTACACTTTGAACGACTAGCCTACAGATTTTGAGATTTCCCATACTGAAAACATTAGCTAATCTATAAGCACTTTACTTAATAGAACTGGGATGGAAGTAGGAGGGGTTTGTGCAGGACAGTGTGTGTCATGCATTTATGTAAAACCACACGATTTTGGTTAGCAATTGCTAGAGAAGTTGCTTCTCTTTGTGAACATTGATAATTGTGGGTTGGTGGGTGAGAGCTTATGTATGAAATCAAATAAATATTTTTTTCATTTACTAGGTTGAGATAAAAAGACTCTTCTGGCTATTGGAGTTCGTTTACCAGTGCACTATATTGCAAATGAGACTTGGATCATCTGTGAATACTGAGTTACAAAATTACATGTAACAAGCTGGGTTAAAGATTTTTTTAATACCTTATTTAGAAGTGCATACCTCTAGCTTGTAAAAGCGCATGTGGTTTCCCATGATGTTAAACTCTGTTACATGAGGACCTCTGTATCCTTTGACCCTCTGAGCTATGAAAGGGAGCGGATAGCCAAACTGGTAGCCCATTGGGAGGGCAAAATGAAGACCCTGCTCTTCACCAAAACGGTACAGCATGTTCAGAATGGTGCTGCTGGCTGTCTTGTGGGTCTTCAGGAACATGATGTGTGTTTGGGGCTTGCAGGAACCAAGAGGAGGCCCCTGGCCTTTCTCGGTAAGAGAGAACAGCGAACGAGGCCGTTCTGGCTGTACCCAGCTAACAGACAAAGAAAGACAAACAGACGTGCAAGTTAGATAGTAAAAGGTTAAAATGAAATAAGAGGTGGTAATTAAGCAAAAGCGAGTTGGTTTTAACCATGTTAACCATTGCTTCAGAACCAAACTTTTGAAGTCCACAATCAACTCTATTAGGCTTTTAGAGCATTGTTTTGGTATATTCGGATTGACATTAGTAACTCTAAAATGTACACAAAAGCTGGAGAAATGGAAGTACTTATTTTAGCTGTTTTTTGGTTACAATTTTAAATAAGCACATATTTCTTTAAACCGAGGAGCAGAAATTAGACTGTGTAAAGCACCCATGTTTATTAAAATACCAAAAATTGTTTAACATATGGATTTACATCCAGTCATAAAAGTAGTAGGGGGCAGCGCAGTGGCTTAGTGGTTAGCATGGCCGCCTCACAACAAGTCCGGTTTCCTCCCACAGTCCAAAAACATGTACATTAGGTTGATTTGGTGATTCTAAATTGCTCATAGGAGTGAATGGGTGTGTGACTGGTTGTTTGTGTATCTGTGCCCTGCGTTGGATTGGCGACCTGTCCAGGGTGTATCACTGCCTCTTGTCCTGTGTGCGCTGGGATAGATGTACTGAAGGAATGACAGTAGTAGTGAGTTCAGGCATCAGTGATGGGGCTCTGTGCAAGTAGTCATTTCTTTTGAACCCTGGCAAACTGTTTCTTCATGGGGTTTGCTTTAGGCATGGAGAACAGTCATAATAAAATTAATTGTACCTCTTCCAGAAAAAGAATGTTGCAACATACAAAGACAATGATGTGTGTATATGCTTGTGTGTAACTTCATGTAAACATCAATTTCAGTGTTTGCAGTTTTTTGTTCCCAAACATTTGGCTATATAGTACATATTTTACATAGATTAGTATGTTTCTGCTTTTTGTATGATTAATTTCTAAATTATTGGCAATAGCTAGTGTTTGTTTTTTTATTTTGGGTTCTTTGTTACTAGCGTTCTTCAAGTGATAGTAATTGTGATAATGAACTGTTTCTACCAACAAATGTTTACTTGGAGGCCTTCCTATATGGCACTACATAAATGCAAATGAAGACTGAATCGGAAGTTCTGTGTCGTCGAACAAAAATTGAATGGACAGAGACAGAGAAGTCTCTGTTTCACCACAGAAGAGAAATAGGGAATGAATGCAGCACTAAATTAAATAAAACTGAAATAAGAGGAAAAAAATTATTAAACCTAATGAAAAAACCTGATCAGTCCGAGATCAGTCTAAACAATCTCAGCGCCAAAGCGCACACCCACAAGTAATTCATTAAAAATCAATAAGACTGTTAATGTTTAGTATGCCAACAGTCCAAATAACAAAAACACTTAATTAAATTATTCTGCAATGCTTTCATTTCAACCGTTTACCGAATAACTAAACAAATATTTCTGTAAAAGAGGTTAAAATAGGTCCCAGAAAAAGAGATAATACATTTTCTTTTTTTTAATGATTTAGAACATTGTGTGAATGTACATACACTTTTCAATTTCAACAATAACTCTGATATTCAGTTGTTTATAAACAACATACAGCATAATTAAGTCTTATAATACAACAGAAATAGTGGATAATGTAATCTGTGAGAAATGACCAGTATAATTTTACTACTTTCTTTCATAGCTTGTCTAATGTACACCAAGCTAATATATGAAAGTTTGAAGTAACCAGAAAAATATTCTGCATACTGTATGATGCTGTCACTTCAACAGCAGACAATATATTACATCAAATGTTTAAAGATGGGTAGGTGGGGCGGCGCGGTGGTGTAGTGGTTAGCACGCTCGCCTCACAACAAGAAGGTCCCGGGTTCGGGTCTGGGGTCTTTCTGTGTGGAGTTTGCATGTTCTCCCCGCGCTTGCGTGGGTTTTCCCCGGGTACTCCGGTTT
>JAOTRA010000034.1:5704596-5738118 GCA_026260255.1 Pseudolaguvia tuberculata
CAGGGTAGGGTGGAGAAGAATGATCCGCTGTGGCGACCCCTAACGGGAGCAGCCGAAAAGAGAAGAAGAAGAAGAAGTGTGAAGCGAGGCCTATCCGCCATCTTTGGAAATAACGAACGAGGCATGAGCGCGGGAAGAACAGTTTACGTTGAACCTGGATGACGTCATACGTAAAATCTGAAAGAAATGTTTTACAAACTCAAATAAGAAAAAGTTCTAAATACTCATAAAAGTTAATTAATATAAAATTATTGTAGTTATTTAAGTTAATACAACTCAGTTCAATGAATTATTTACAACATTCGGGTTTACTGTTCAGAAAAGGCTTGATGAAATTATTTCTTCATTTCTGCACTTTGAGGTGTGGTTTCTTCTGCCCCAGAACTCAAGTAATGACTTGTCTGAATAGAATAATTACTTTTTATTATCAACACTATTATTTGAAACTGTGGCTAAGCAGACACCTCGAACGACAGTTCTTATTCTCATTCTGAATGGTGGATAACATTCAATTATTGTAACATTTTTACATTTAAAAAGAACATTCCACATATTATATTCATTCATTTGTTCGTTTATTCACCTTCTTACCCGCTTATTCCCTATTTCGGGGTCACGGTTGTCTGCTGGTGCCATTCCCAGCAAAAGGCAGGAGTACACCCTGGTCAGTTCGCCATTCCATCGCAAGGCATCACAGACAAACAACCAATTTTGACTAACCAATCTACCTAATGTATATGTTTTTGGACGGTGGGAAGAAACCGGAGTACTCGGAGGAAACCCATGCAAAACCAGGACCTTCTTGTTGTGAGGCGACCGTGTTAACCACAACGGCACCGTGCCGCATTCACATAATTGTATGTGTGCATGAATTGTTATATTAAGTCAAGTGAATGCTTTTAAGATTTTGATAAAATAAATATGACACCAAGCGGGCACTCCGGTTTCCAGAGTCAAAATTACGCATAAGAATGAATGTGTGTGTGAGTGGTTGTTTGTCCATGTGTGGCCCTGCGATGGACTGGCGACCTATCCACGTTGTACCCCGGGGGAACTGCCTATGACAGGCGGCCCGGTAGTGGATTGCCTCAAAACAAGAAGGTCCCGGGTTCGAATCCCGGGCCGGGATCTTTCTGTGCGGAGTTTGCATGTTCTCCCTGCGCATGTTCTCCCTACGGGTACTCCGGTTTCCTCCCACAGTCCAAAAACATGCAGATTAGGTGGATTGGTGATTCTACATTGTCCATAGTAGTGAATGTGTGTGTAAATGGTTGTTTGTCTATGTGTGGCCCTGAGATGCCGTCCGGGGTGTAACCCCGCCTCTTGCCCTATGTGGCCCCGGATTCGGGAACAAGCAGGTAAGAAGATGAATGAATGAATGCCTATGACATTTGATTCTTTTGATCAATTGATTCTTCCTGTTATTCTAGAGAGCCACTAGATACCACTCTGTTATTATGGGGTAGGTACAAAGCAACTAAAGTAGAAGACAGAAAACAACAAATTCTTGGTTAGAGTATTAAGATTTATTTAACAAATTACATGACTGCACTAAATTCACACTGCGATCATAAAACAAAGCTCTTAAAGCTTACGAGAAAATGTTCTCACGAATCAGGTTAGGTGAAATACCGGTTTCAAACATAGGGGGCAGTAATTCGATTCAGCGGTGACTAACCCTGCTGGAGATCTACTAGAAGAAGAAAAGACCTACTGACTTCCTTTAAATGACATTAAAGTTATAATACTATCTTAATGATGTTGAACTTCCTTCAGTTTTCTGGTTATAGCAAGTAGGACGACTGAATATTTGCAAAGTTGAATTGTAGTAACAGCAAATTAAAAAGCGTTTTATTATTTCTCCCGATGGCGACATCAGAGCAAGCTGTATCTACATCATTCATGGAGCCTTTCAAAGACATTTTGGTGAATTATTTAATGCCAGAGAAATGTTACGACGAATTCTTCTTGAATTTAAATTTTCTGCATGGTAAGAGACATCGCCATTAAATTATTAGAAGTTGCCATTTACTTCCATCTCAATTTTGTGTAAATCATTCTTAACATAATTAAAATTCTTAACATGTAATCATTCTTAACATAATTAAAATTTGAATGAAACCAGGTTTAAAACTTGTATTTTTTTGCTCCCACTAACGTCAGCTTTCCGTTTTTCTTATCAAAAGATAATTATACCAGTTCATTTTGATCAAAATAGTCTTCTGTCTTTGTTGTACAAAAATACAGTTTTTGTGATAGTAATATATTTAATGATTGGGTTGTGTTTGTACGTTAAGGGGCGGGGCTTTACACAGGGCACGTTTTCATTGGCTGCCCAAAGGGTTGCGCTTATTTCATTGATAGATTTCATTAAATTCTGAATTAATTGATTTTATCCTTAAACACACAATCATTTTATTTCCAGTTTCTAATCATGATTTATTTTATGACTCCTTACAGTGGACTGTCTAAAGATAATAATTAGTAAAGGTTTAGGCATTGGAATCATTCTCGGCTCTGTTCTTGGTAAGGCAAACACTGACTCTTTTTAATACTATTTAAATAGTCCTTTTTTTAAATACTGTTATAGTCTAAACATGATTTCTTGTTTGTTCTGCCCAGTAAAAATGCCTCAGATCTTGAAACTTTTGGCTGCTAAAAGTGCAGAAGGACTGAGTTTTAAATCTGTGATGCTGGAGCTACTTGCCATCACAGGTACTATGACCTACAGTATTGCCAAGAGCTTTCCTTTCAGGTGGGTCTGAATGTTATAGCCTATAACCTATTACACACACACACACACACACACACTACTTGCAGCAGTCACATAATCGGTGTTGCGGATGAACACCTGTAACACCGTCAATGCTGACTATCACATCAAGCTTAAAGGTTTCCCTTCATTACTAGAATTAAGCTGGCTTAGTGGTTAATGTGTTATACTAAAAAGACAGCAAACAATCACTGTGGGCCTTAACCCACAATTGCTCAGTTGTAAGTTGCTCTGGATAAGAGTGTCGGCCAAGTGCTATAATTATTGTAATTGTTGTTGTAGTAGAGAAATAGTTAACTGCCGAGTTTAATTGTCAGCATGCTGTCATTGCCGGTCTGTTGATCAAGGTCCTAGCACTGTGGAGACAACCAAACCAAATGTTTTTAAAAGGACTCTTTATCTCAGTGATTGGGATTTTCATTGATCATAGTTGCAATGCCTGGTTTGTTAAGTTGTTAAGGAAAGGAAGAACGCTTGCAATCTGCTTAAAACCTGCTCACTGTGAGCATTTCTTAGACTATTTGCTGGATTCATTGTTTACATTCATCAATTGCTATAGACTTTGATTGTGATTGCTTTTAAGTCAAATGCCCCAAAGGAAAAAAAAACAGCCAGTTAAAATGTTGCAATCAAATATCCACGCAGGTATCTGTTTGCGACAATTGTTATGAAAATTGTGTTAATGTTTAAACTCGTGTATGTACAAGGTTTTACAGCGCTTATATTAGTCTAGTAAGTACACTGTGTAACTGCAGCAACAATCTATTCATTTCTGTAGTGACTTTAGCAACATGTACTACGCATACTAACATACTTTATCAGAGGTTATACACCAAACCTATGAGCAAACAAATGTGTTTAAAATCAAAGTAACCCCACTGTGTATATTCTTGTGTTTGTGTCTTCTTTAGCTGATATTTAGGATGTTGTTTGAAACTTATTCCCTTGGTTGTTATTATTATGCTATTATTGATATAAACATTTATCCGCAGTGCCTGGGGTGAAGCATTATTCCTAATGTTGCAGACGGTGACTATTGGATTTCTCATTCAGTATTATAAAGGAAGCGCTTCAAAAGGTACTGGATTACATATAATACAATAAAATGCTGCATAATATAATTTAAATCACTCCTCTCTGTGCTTACATACTCTGTGACCTTGCAGGACTGGCCTTTCTAATCATCTATTTTGGTCTGGTGACTGTCCTTACTTCTCCTCTCGTGCCTATGTCTGTTGTCACCATGATGCAAGCCTCAAACTTGCCTGCTATAGTCTTTGGAAGGGTAAGTGTATGCTCCTTTTATTGTTTAAGCGAATCATGACAAACTGCACTGAAACTATTAAATCAAGTGTTTGTATGTTTTTAGCTCATTCAGGCAGGTGCCAACTATAGAAACGGCCACACTGGCCAGCTGTCAGCTATTTCTGTCTTCCTGCTCTTTTCTGGTTCTGTAGCACGTATATTCACTACATTGCAGGTAGGTGTACAGATGCTGATGTGTACTCCAGCTGCTTCGCTTCCTTTCATTCATGTGTATATACAAATGTTTATGGAGCATATATGACAAGATGCAGCAAAAAAAGAATATTTTCAAAGTTACTCTAAGATTTAATATTCCAGCATATTAAAGGCCTAATCTTTTTTTTTTCTACTGCCTTTCTTCCAAATACAATTTTTCTCCTCACATATCCTTGATTGCTAAGAGTTATGATTAATTCTAGTAATGAAAGAAACTTTTACGCTTGATGTGATAGTCAGCATTGACGATGTTACAGGTTTTCATCCGCAACACTGGTTATGTGACTGCTGCAAGTAAAATGTGCCTTTCCATTTATAAGCTTTTTAAAAGTGAGAAAAAGGATACTCCAAATTACCACCCCAATCCTGATAGTGGGAAGTGGTAGCCTAGTGGTTAAGGTTTTGGACTAATTCCAGACCGGGGTTCAATTCCCAGATCCACCAACCAACCACTGGGGCCCTTAATCCACAATTGCAAAAATTTGTGAAAAAGAAACCACATGTAAGTCATTCTGGAAAAGAGCATCTGCCAAATACCAAACTGTAACTGGTATTACCAAGATTATCACATGATTTAACCTGTTTGTAAAATTGCTCACATTCCACAGTAGACATTTACTTTGCTCTAAATGATTATTACAGTACATTATATTTAATAATAATGATGTATTTTGCTGTATGTTCTATAGGAGACAGGTGACTCCCTGATGATTCTTTCATTTATCATTTCATCGTGCTGTAATTTCCTGATCGCTGCTCAAGTTCTGTATTACTGGAATGTAAGACCAGCAGTAAAGAGGAAGGCTGAGTAAACCTGACACAAGTGTAACTCACTCTAAGAACCTTGTTTAAAATTTACTTGTGAATTTGGAGAATTGTTTTCAGTAGAATTAGATGTTGATCTTTTTAATCGTCGATTATTTAAAGCAGCTAATTTCACAGTATACTACATACACTCTTTGAATTAGTAGTGAGTGGAAAATTCTGTACTCCCCAAACATTAGGACCAAAATAACAAGGACCCATTATTTCAGTGAATAATGAGAGGGATTTTTTTTTTGCCAAACTTTTTTTTAAATTATTTCTCAAATTTTTTCTTAGCTCAGGAAAATGATATATTTTATTCTTTTCTTAGACATTCATTGTTCACCATAGAAATGTATTCCAATATTTGTTTATTTTCATTCCGATCCTAAATTCAGACATCAAAAATGATCACAATCTGAAATGTGACTGTCTAGTATGTGAGTGGAACTGTTCCATTTTGTCCCCTCTACATTGTGCGTACAAAATGTTAATAGTTCTGATATTTTTGTAAATGTTTTGAAGAGTTATTCAGTTTTCCAACAAGCAAAATTAATTAGACATTGAGACTAGATTTCTTGCTAGTAGTTACAGACTATCAGTTCATTTAGTTAAATACTGTGTACAATCAATTTTTACAATTTCCATAAATCATATCATATTCCTTTTTATTATTTGTGTCACTGGGTTTACCACCATATAATATGAATTTAATTTATATAATAAAATGTAAATTACCCATGGCAGTGTTTTAATATAACTACGTGCGTTCAAAGAAAACTACGTGGTTATTGATCCGTTTAGCCGGCAGAGGGCAGCAACTTTCCTGCTGGTTTACCGCATACTTACTTAAACTCTACCCCAATTTACACAATAGTCTCGGAGTCCCTTTTAATCCATCGTTTAACTTTCTCTCTCTCTCTCTCTCTCTCTCTCTCTCTCTCTCGTGTTGAGGAATTTCATATAACATCTGATGTTATGTGATTCATTTTCAATTCAACACATTTCCCCATTCTTAAAAAATCCAAGAGTTTTCATTATATCAAATCTTTAGAAATATTCCTTTATAGTAATCCAGAGTGTGATCACTTTATTTCCTGAACATTAAAACTAAACAGAAGGATAAAACAGAGAGGTGTATTTGATAGGGAAATATGTGTTGAGATAAACTTATTCTTATTGGCTTTGTGTTCTTGGGAGGTCTGCTCTTGAGGTGCTTTCTCCGGTAGTGAATGGGCTGTCGGCTTTTCTTTCTTTTTTTTTCCTTTTTTTTTTTTTTTTTCAAGCACAGCTGTTCAGATCTCTTCAGTGTGTGGGCCAAACGCTTATCTCCCCCCACATGAGAGCGTATTTTTTATGTCCATATCTTTTAATCAGTGGAACACACCACTGCCCTGCCTTTGTTTGATGACGTCCAGAGGTTCGTGTGCCAGACCGGTTTGTCACAGATTTTTTTTAGGAACAAAAATGTATCTTCAACTAATCTTTTTTTTTTTGTAATGTGTGCTGTGTATGAAATCATATATAAAGCCGTACAGTGTCAAAGTTCATAGTTAAAAGATATTGAGAATTTAGCTGATATTTATAATGAATATGTATGTGGGTTTTATTTATCCCTCTATGTTGTTGCTACAGGACCAGTCTAGTCCAGGGTGTGGCTCATTAGTGTTAGATGTCAGTCATTCTCTCCACACTTGGCAAACAGTATTAGGTGCATTAGCATCGGTGTAGTGTACACATACTTTGTCAATGCCATCTGCAGCTGCTCACCAAGGTGGGCTCTGACTTCATACCTTCAGGTATAAAGCTCTGTGTTGAGTCTTACCCTTCATCCAAAATGCAAAAAAAAAAAGCTTACCAATCAAAATATTCAACAAATGCATCTTTATTAAAGATTCGAGTGTTTTGACCTCAAAAGGTTAAACACAAATAATTATTGATTGGTATTATGCTAAACTGTCTTATCCTCATACTGGTACCATATCAGCAGCTTACCAGTAGTAAGGCAAATGAATAGCTGATGTTTTTATAATGGTACAGTGCCAGTCGTTTGAAGTTAAGTTTTTATGTATCAATGACATGCAGGAACCCTGATCAGATCACAAGTCAACAACATATCTTCACCAGTACAACATGTCACCCACGCCAATTTTTCCAAGTATGCAAAAATGCAGCTCTTGACAGCAACTGTTGAGAGATTTGGCAGAAAGTTCCCTCCCACAGTGACGAGACATGCCTCTGTTCAATAGCTGTTCTTCATTTCTTTGTCAAAGACAGCTTAATAAAACTGGATGCTGTGTATTATTTTTAGTTATTTATAGCCATCATGGTTGTTGTTTTTTACATTTATATAGGCATTCATTTGGTACACTAACTAAATTATGTGGAAGAATATCCACACACACACCCATATCAGCCAGACAAAACAGACCTTATCAGTCATATCATTCCATCTTCACTGTAAGAGCTACATTGCTATTGCGTGAGAGCGATGTTCATCTGTGTTGTGTGAAGGTGAGTCAGAAATGCATGTGTACAATGTTGGTGGCATTTCAACCAACCGGAACACTTTTATTAAAAAGACATGGTAAAAAAAAATACACCTACTCACTCATCTGCGTGCAAACAACATGTGAAGCAGGTATGTCAATGTATTGTGCAAGTAAGTGATCAAGTAGGTTCTCACTTGCTCTCTCACTCTCCCTCCCTTGCTTTCTCTCTTGCTTTCAATTTCTCTCTTTCTCCCTCCCTCTCTTTTATATTATTTACTTAATAACAATGACTTTATGTATAAAGTTGGTTAAATAAATCACTGTAAAAAGTTTCTTTATTTTTCTCTCTCACTTTAGACTATAGCATTTTAGTTCATTTCAACTTTTATAAGCATGTGACTTATAAAGAACTCTTAAAGTGCATGTTCTAGCGTGGGTTTTCTCAGGGTAATTCGGTTTCCTCTCATTGTCCAAAAACGTGTACATTAGATTGATTGGTGAGTCAAAATTAAGGCCTCGAATTAGGGAATAAGAAGATGAATGAATAAATGAACTAATAGTGTAATGAAAAATACACAGATAAATCTGACTCAATTAATAAACAAGAAAGTTCATAAATACCTACAAGCTATATTTAAATCTCTCTCTCTCAATACAATCAATTTGTTTCTCAATACATTTATTATTACTACACACACCTGTAACTACTGACTATATCTATTATCAAGAATTTCAAGTAAAATATTGTTTATAGGTTATAGCAGATAAAAGGGTGTTGATTTAACTTTTTTTTTTTTCCCGAACGACATTCACTTGCATCTTTCCAGGAATCAAGGCATGGAAGGGGTGGGGGAGGGATGGAGGGAGGGTCGTTCAGTTCAGTTGTTAATTAGTTGGTGCTAGTGAAAGGAAATGTGGACTCTAATAAATCAGTGCATATAACACCGTATTTTTAATCTTTGCCTTGATCGAATAAAACTATTTTCCCAGCACAGTCTCTGGTCTCACTCTCCTGTCTGTGGATCGTGCGAGTGGAATAGGCGCGGCGTGTAGGCTTCCCTAGGAATGCAGGTAAATACGCGCACGTCTCCATGGCAACCTTTAATGTTTGTTTCCCTGTATAAGGTACTGACGTTATAATGTACTTAACCGGTTGTAGATAAACCGGAACTTTTTTATGGTAATATTAAAACCGCAGTCAAACTGTTCTGTTGCTAATGCCCCCCTCCCCCCTAGTTAACCAAACCCTGTATATTGCAGCTTCCGCTAATTGTCGTTATCTCCCCACGCACTTGCTTACCGGCCCGCGGAAACCTTGGTTACCACTTGTTGAAGCCTGGCTGCCTGTTGCTAAGAGACCGCACACGATATATGAGAAAATCTTGGCTTCCCGCTTTAAGTCTCTCCAACATTACGCACATGCTTGACCGACTTCCAGCTGCTTAAGCATTTTTGGTTTATGTGCTTACGTCATCCGATTGGTTAAACGCTTATAAAATAAAGGATGATCCATTTTTCCATTGTGTTTTATTTCGCTTTGGAAAGTCAATCGCTGATGTAACACGAAAAAGCCGAGGATAAGCCAAGGATGGGTTTTGCTCAATGCCCTCGATGGGACTCAGCAGCACTTTTAATTGAAGGCATGAGAAACTTCCCCCAAAGTTCATTTGGATAACCCTAAGCATGGCTATGCAGCCGTGAATAAGGATCTATACTGTTAAAGCGAAATGGGAAAGTATATCGGATGATTCCAACGCGCCCTGCACCCCTCCCGTGGGCCTCCGATTAGCCCAAGCGGACTCTTGGATTTCCATTACAATAGAGGAGCTTGGTGAAAGGGTTAAAGTCCGCGGAGCAGAGGGGGGAGAGGACGGCAACACTAATTTTCTGCGCGGCGGGGAGCGCTAAAAAGGGAACAAAGCGATGCAGGGGAGGCGCTCAGGATTGGGCTTCTTTACTATGCACACCTGCGAGCTGAAAAGCGGCGGCCAATCTGCCTCAGACACGGCCAATTACGAGCCGGACCCAAGAGCCGCTTTCACTACACAGAAGGATGGGAGAGCGCTGAGGGGGAGGACAGGAGAGTTTTCAAAAGAAGAAAGAGGAGAGATTTAAATCGATTGGCCCTAAATTATTCGAACCCTCTGCCTTGTGACGGATGAGTCCCCCTAACTTTCTCTGCAAGTGGCTCAGAAAGTCCTCCTCTTATCTTTTCTCCTGAGGTTCAATATGGCACACTTAGAGAGTTAATCTTGTGCCAAGAGTAATAAACAAAATATAAAGACCCGCAAGTTATATTTAAATAACAAACTTAAAAAGTTATAAAAACTAATCGTATCAGCCAGTCTCTTCTGCCCCAGGGTAAAAAAGAAACAAATAAGGAAACTGTTATATAATGTATTCTGTGATTTGGATTTACATATATATACACACACATTTATACAGATGTGTTTTGACATGTACACTAGTCTCTTGGCATGAAATAAATGTATGCAAAAACAGAATGACAGTTACACAGATGTCATTCCCATCTGTCTTCCTAAGGCTTCTGGGAAGTACCCACAGGCTACCAATTCACAGAACCATTACAAATTAAATTAAATATCTAGTTCTCTATAGAATGTGTCTATATAGATCTTGTATGTCATTGTAAAACTAATCTTTATAAAGTCCGTGTAGTAACTGTATATTTCACAAATAAATATTCTCCACTGCAAAATGAGCATTATACAACTTCATACAATAAAAAGACTCAATCAGACGATTTTTTTTTTTTTTACAATTTATTTAGTTTTTTTTTTGTTTATGCAAAAGACCCTTATAAGGGCCATAAAAACTGTACAACGTATATTTACAGACTGTTTTTAAAAGGACTTTTTAAAAAATTACATTGAAACAGCAAGTTGCACACCCACCTGGAAGGCAAATGTAAACATTCACTCATTTCATTACTTTAATATAAATTACATTAAAGTTCTTGACTCATTAGTGAACACTAGATTCCTACACTAAAACGCTGAAAACTGGAAAAATGCTAAACTGACCGAGTTAGACAATTAAATAACCCAAAAAAAAAAAAAAGAAATTTCTAATTTAGCTGCACTTTCCCTATTGGACTTGCACAAATCTTGTGGGTTCTATAAGCATTAACAGCAGAGTCCTCATGCACCCAAAGGATGTACAAGTCTTCCTTCCTTGTAAATTTTTACAACCAACTAAAAGGCCCTTCACAAGAATTCCTGCAAAATAGCACATGTTGATTTAAGGCAATTCTTGGTACCAATAGGAGGGTAACAGTGCATTTCAGATAGTTTTTATAAAATCAGCAAATGAAAAGTAACCATAGTGCTAGTTTATACTAAAAAATAAACACATTTGGATGTTATGTAATTTTGTTCGTAGTGTTTCCCATAGTGACTCTGTGCAACAAATGCATGCCCTAGTCTGTTAAAAAGAATTAGACACCCTACTAAACGTTAAGACCACAGCCGCTGTTTAACGTTCTTGAAAAAGAAAGCAGAAAAATTGCAAACTATCAAAACTGAACATGATGCAAATGATGCTTTTCTTTTTAAAGTTGTTAAGTTTAATTAGCTATTCTTTACTCTACACATAATTTGAGGTGGGAAAGAGTGTACAAAACTGTGGGTCACATGATTTGCACATCATTGACTACAGTGATCAGGATAAGACATAATTTCCTTGTGCCTAGATCTGCTGTTCTAAGCCCCATTTTGGTTTTCGATCATGATTGCCTCTTCCTGCATGAATGTCCCCAATTCCACTTAATGAAGCACAGCACAAAAAGGCACACAGTCAGATTCTAAAATCCAGATCATATGTACAAAGGAAAACGCCCTAAAATACAAAAGTGAATCTTCAAAACTTGTAAATAGGCACTAAATGCCAATTACAAAAGAGGTCAAAAGATCTATATTAGGACATTCATGAGTAGAAAATCTCAGGGCAGAAAAAGAACTCGCAAATAAAAAGGGTCTTGGAAATAGGGTGAAAAATCTACAGAAAGGAAAAAAAAAATAAAAATGATCACTCAAAGAGGTAGAATAATGTTCCTATGTGCAACAGGTACTCAACATCCACCAAGATTCCATACAGATTACTTGTTGCACTACAAGTCTAAGTAGTGATCCAGCTGAGCTAGTCCCAGTCCCTTTTCCTTCTCCACTTTAGATGTGTGTCAAGGGCACAGTACTACCCAGATAGTGCTGCTGGACACTTGGGTAACCCCTCTGTGATGTAGGGTCCCCTACATCACCTCCAGGGATGTACATGCTAATCATGTCTCTAAGGTCACCTTGAACAGCCCCACGGTGGTGGTTTGTTGCTCCAGTGGGTGAGTGAGCAAAGGGCTCTGGCTTGACCATAGACATTACAGGACTGGGCTGCTGGGGACTGCTGCTGTAGGACATTGGGCTAAATGGGGGAAGATCAGAACCACATGGTAAGTGACCAAACCAGAAAAACAAATCTTAAGCAAATGGCTAAGCATAATTTAAAAAAAAAAAAAATATTTTAGTTAAGTGACTAAGATAGCATTGTCCCCTTAAGCACCCCCCCCCCATTTTTTTAAGTACACAACAGGTTAGCTTAAGTACAAACTTGTAATATTAAACTAACGCTTTTTACCTGTAGGAGTTTGCGCCATTCATGTAGGTCTGCGACATTGGTGTTGCGTACTGGAGTGGAAGCTCGTACCGGTGCAGTTGCTGTTGGTAAGCGAGCGCGTCGCCCTGCACGGCCGCGTAGCTTCCAGCCGGAGCCCAACCGTAGCTATCCACGCGCGGACTTCCACTCTGCGCATGCGCTGCGGCCAGCAGGCTGCCGCCGGCGAGCGGAGGATACTTGGCAGCGGAGTTGTCCTTCTTCACGGGTGGCTTACTTTTACGCCGAGGCTTGTATTTGTAATCTGGGTATTCCTTCATGTGCGCGGCGCGCAGCCGCTTAGCCTCGTCGATAAACGGCCGCTTCTCAGCGTCAGTCAGCAGTTTCCACTCGGCGCCCAGCCGCTTGCTGATTTCAGAATTGTGCATCTTTGGGTTCTCCTGAGCCATCTTGCGCCTCTGAGCTCGGGACCACACCATAAACGCGTTCATGGGTCGCTTTACCTTGTCCATGGGGTCTGCGCCAGGAGGACACGCACCTTTCTGAGCCGCCTGTGGCACGTTTCCGGAGCCGGCGTGTTGCGACATGATCTGGCTGTTCGGGTGAGGATTTTGTTGACCCGTCTGAGTCTTAAGTTCGTGTTCCATCATGCTGTACATCATGGTGACCTTCCACTGACGCTTATTTCAAGTGGAAAGATAAGAATCAGCCGAAATCAACTCGAGGCAAACAAATAGAGCGCAGGTGCAACTTATTGCTGCATGCTACACACACTAGGTGTTTTTTTTTTACCCGACCAAAAAAAAAATCAATCACCCAGACAAACAAAAACTTCTTTAAAAACTTACGTGTTATTAAAAACGTACCATTCCGGCGCTTTGTTTCTTTGCGGCAGATAGTATAATATTTTAGCGTTAAAGAAAGAGAACAACTAAATCTCTATTGCGCTACTTCAGCTACAAACTTGCACAAAGCCACCTGTTGATGCGCGTTTGACTCCGTGAATAATAACCGGGGGCATGACAAAAACACTCTCTCCCCGCTCGTGGTTTTAGGGAAAATTGTATTCTACTAAGGACCAATCAGGGCCCAGGGTCCTACCCTCACCTAATTTACATAAGGGCAACTAGTACAGAGGCGGGGCCAACGCGCACTTGTTGCGCAAACCCGCTTTATGCCGGTTATTTATATAGAAAGAAAAAGTACAAACTTTTCTATTTTGTGTTCGAGTCGATAATTGCGGTTTAACTGCTTTCTTTTTTAGTATCATCATTTCTTTCAGTTCCAAGACACTTTTAATTGAGATTATGTAGAAGGATCATTCATTCATACCTTCATTCATTTATCTTCTAACCGAGAAAGTGTATTATACCCAAAATACCAGAAGATCGAATTCGGAATAGTATTCTGCCTTGTTGTGTAGAAAATGTAGAATAAATTCCAGTTACACTTTCTGACCCAATTTGTTCACTTGTAAATACAATATTTCGTCATATACTTCCAAACTTTCTTGTCCTTTTCACTCATATTTTCTTTTGCTTTATTTTTGTTTATTACTTACAGAGTAGTTTAGTTTTGTTTTGGTAAGAGAGCTCACGTTACATTAAGTTATATTAATATTTTTTATTAATTAATAATCTTTGTTAATGAACAAGTTTTGGGGTTTGTTTGCCAAAGACAAACCCCAACAGCCCCCCCCCCCCAACCAGCCATCTTTGCTGTGGAGGGAACAAAGTTCTTTGATAGAGTAACCTTGCTCCTCTATAATTATTACCACTATAATTTGTAGTTAGTTACGGTCAGCAGTTGATATACCTGGAATCATTGAGAAATTAATTGAACACAAAGGTAGTCTTTTTTTTTTCATCTAAAAATGAGATGTCATTTTGGGATTGGTTTAATTTTCCTAATCTAATGCAATATATCACTCCTGTAGAAAAACATAAAGCTCAGACCCTGTCACATGTGCTGTAATTCATTTACTAATCAATATAAAATTTGTCAGAAGGCCACAAAGGAACAACCAACATTCCAACTCGATTCTGTGCTCGTAATTCATGCCACATGCATGTCAAGTGTAGGTGTGGGATTTTTAGTGTCAACCACAACTCAGCAAAAGGGTGTGGGTGAAAGATGGTCATTTTTGTACAGACAAAGGTGTGTGATGGAGTTTGCAAGACTGCGAGTTGTGAAGTCATTTTGAGATTGACCGTTACTCCCAAATGTCAATCAGGCTGTGAATTGTGGGGCTCCACTCTCCCGTTTCAGTATCCAAGACAACGTCTTTTTGGAGCTTTTCCAGGACTATCTTTCCTTTTCTCCTCTCTGCTTCCTCTCTCTCTCTCTTGCTCTCTCTCCTTTTGTGCTCAGATTAATCAGTCTGATTTCGAACAAAGACAACTCAGCCGCTCAAAGTTGGAGCTTTACATTCATAATGCCTCCTCTCACCACTACTTCTACCCACCTCCACAAAATACACACATACACACGTGCACATATACATAGTGAATAAGGCAATAAATGCTTATGTGTCCATACACATGCAGCACCCCCAGCTGGCTGTGACCATACTGGTATTCTCTAAAGCCCATGTTTTTGGTGCTGAAAAGTGTAAGTCTTAAACAAGTTGGGACAAAGCTGTTATTCCATGCAGTGTAAAAGAAAAGAACAGATGAGTGGGTTTCATGCTCTTCAACGAAAGCTATCAGAATGGTGTCAACTGCACAAGCAAAACATGAAATTGACAAACAATTCTTTCAGCATCGGGTCAAAAACTACTTGTTGCAGCAAATTATACATGGAATTTGATAATCTGATCCCATTAAAATCTAATGAATGGTTTGCTTTTCAAGAAAGGTGCAAATGACATGGTAAAAATCTAACTGGAATTCCTTGATTTAATCAATTTTAAAATGTAAATGTAAAAAAATATATAAAATAATAATAAAAAATCCACACTAAAATGAATCAACTTTTTTCCAGGAAGTTGGTGAACACAGAACTACACAAAACAAGAAAGAGCTACATAAAACAGAGATTAACACCCAGGACTAATTGGTGTTTCTTTTATAACTAAATAAAACAAATACCCATTTCAAGTAAATTTGATTGACTGTCTGTTGGCTTTTTACACAAAACAACAAAAATAAGAAAGACAGAGTTGTGACGCAGATTCTTGTCTTGGCCGTTAATTCTCACGTTTGGCATTGTAAAGCTGTTGGGATGGTAGTTTCGGGATCATTAAGTGTGATCACTCTGACACCTCGATCAGTCGTTTAAGTGTGTAATATCACATCTTCTCTCTCTCTCTCTCTCTATAGAGGTGTGAACGACCAGGAGTCAAGTCGCAGAGTCTGTATTTAGATGGCAGCCTCCAATGGTGGTGGCTAAATGCAGATGTTGATGGGTGGACCACAGCAAAATTTACATTGGAAATATATTAGTTGAATTTGGAACAATGTTGCTCCTGCTGTGAGTGTAACAACCAGGAATGGAAAGGTGACCTTGCACTACAGCTACTGCTACTACATTAGGTAGTTCAGGGTCACACCAGTTTTGTGTTTACTACAAAGAAAAAAATAACAGTCACATGATGTAAAAAAAGAAAAAAACCCTTTTAACTAGTATAAGTAACTAAATGATTAATATAGACAACAGCATAAACTGTATTAAGATTTTTTATTAAAGTATATTTTCTGTTTTGCCATGAAGTTTTAGTTGCTGTTTTAAAATAGAATCTTGTTACTATCTTGTCTACAAGATTATAAATAATTTATGTTTGTGTAGCATCAGCCTGACCTCATTTTACCCACCTTATATCCTATTGTAAGCTGTAAACTTTAACGAATTGTAATGGTAAAAAAAGATTTTGTTATGAACTGGAAACAAATCTGGTAGGATGGAAATGAAGAGGGATGAAATGGAAATGAAGTGGGATGAAAATGAAGAGATGAGGTGCATGATGCATCAGAGAAGCCAGAATTAAGAAGGAAGGATGAGGAGAAGATAAAGAAGCAAACAGGAGCTCAGAGGGGAAGAGGGCTAGTTGGAAAGAGTGCAGTTTGTCCCCGAGTCCTCCCTGACAGGCTAGCTGAATGGGGCTTCTGTTCTCCCTCTTCTCATGTAAATCGGCCCTTCAGTCTTGCAGCCATCCGTCACTGCACAGAAGGAGCCTGGCAGGCCCTTTACGAGCCTCCCACTTGCATAATCCCCCCTGCCACAATTGCGCCCCCAGCAGGGGGGGTGAGCTGTGTTGGGGGGGGGCATGGGGTGGGGGGGTAACGTGGGGGGCTGCATCCAGACATGGTGAAAGTGTAGGAAGGGCCACCTACACTGAGGATGCATAATCAAAACAACATCTAACCTCGGGGGAAGGGGTTTCGGGGGGCTTTTCGGGTTTCACTGGAGGCCAGCAATAGTACGAGCAGAGCAATGCAGCTATAGAAAGCTTACGACAGGAGAACAGTGTGGAATGAATGAAACAGAGGAAAATGAGACAGGAGTACATGATGCGGGAATTAGCATAGAGTTTCTTTGATGGATAGATGAATGAGACTATGTCTTTGTGAGCAACACATGTGTGACAGAGGATGATGGTGGTGGTGGGGGGGGTGATGATTTGGCTAAAGTAATCAGAAGTTGTTAGCATGGAATTAAAATGACATACATGCAAAGTATTGGCATGCAGGGAGAGGAATAAGAGCCAGATGATGTGCTGGACTGAGGTGCCTTGCTTACACCGTCCATTTAACCTTTTCTCACCATAACCTTTAATTGCTTGTCTGCCCCCCAGTGGACAGTTCAATGTTCCTGGCTATCTGTTTATATTGAGTATTCTGATCAAAGGCTGAAAATTTACAGCATTAAGTGGTACAAAAATGAACTTAGATTTCAGTGTCAAATAGATAACAGGGATGGAGATTAAAGTGATTTTGGTGGTCGGTTTATTGGTTTTTCAGTGACTATAATTTATATTATTCATCTAATTTATAAGACATAAATCACACATACATATTTATACATTATAAAGCATATTGAGGTGTTTTTCATTGCTTATTCCACCTTGGAATGTTGGATAGCACCCTTGGAGCAAAAAGGGTTAGGGATCTTCCTCAGAGACCCAGTATTAACAAGGTTTGACCTTTCCAGGTCTTCCTAGCCTCCCAATTAACAACTAACTTTTTATTTGTGCCCTCACTGCCCCTAAGTAGTAGAATATATATTTTCCCCCATTTTCACTCAACATAAATCATAAATCTTAAAACTGACATGCAAGTGTTAAATATCGCAGTCTTTGACATCTTTCCCAACAACATACCCAGTGTTTAAAGAATTTCCAGCTGATAAAAGTGCTTGGTTTTGAAGTTAGTTTCCCTTTTACAGTTCCAAGTCAAAATGTACATGTTCACTATTGAACTTGTGCATGTGTTCATCTACATTATGAAATACTTCCTTCTATTTTAAGTGCTTCTTCATTTTGCCATTAAATCAGCAGCAGCAGCAGATGAATAGATTCCAGGATAGCGCTTCTTACCAGGATTAGGTCACCATAAGATCCATGGGAGTTTCTTCAACTAGTTAAGTCACTGGCAAATGCCAGATACTTTACTCAATCTAAAATCTAATACACATTTCTGTTTCTAGTAGCTCATTAAAAATACTGTAACAGGTAAAATTTGTAAAAGTTTAATATTGTGCTGCACCTTTATCGGGTTTACAATCTGCCTGACAGGTTTCACCCCAATAACGAGCAATAGCCTTTTAGGTGAGAAAAGGAGGAATTTTGGGTTTTTCTCGAATCACTCAATTTGTTCACTTTATAAAGGAACCGGACCATTTAACATAAGGTTTAAAGAGCCTGCCTGGTAGAGCACCTGAAAACGACACTGAAAAAAACATGTCCTGTTAAAAAGAAATATTTTTATTTAGGAAAATTAAAATAAATACTATACAGAATCCAATGTAGAAAAAGTTTAATACACGGCTTCTGTCTGAAAAAGGTTATCACATTTTAATAAATTCATTTTAAAAAAAACAGCACTGAGCAATGTAAACTGCACAGCCAGTCCCACTTCACAAGTCAGGCTTTTAAACCAGGAAAAAAAAAACGTAACATTAGAATCTCTACATATTTATTTGTAGTTTGGTCCTTTATAGACCCCTCCAATCTCTTTTGGTGAGGTAGGTTACTGGAGCAACACTCCTCAATATAGGACTTGCACAGATTCTATACAACAGACTATGTGGCAATAACAAACACCCAGCCAGGTGCAGCAAGAACTTCTTTTCAGAAGGAAATGCTACTGTAAAATGGCACTATGCAAAGGAAAGATGTAAAAATGTCCATAATACAATGCTTACTGCTTCAACAATTTTTAAACAGAAGTGATGGCAGTGCTTGTTTACACACTGCAAAAAAAAGTAAAAGCACAAAAGGCTTACATTCCACCCTGAAAGCACAGAAGAATTAACACTGAAGGCAAGACGGCTCTGTAACCAAATACCCAACTGCCCGGGACGAGTGTCACTCATCACCTTCTCTTCAGCCATATCCATAAACTATTAGAGCAGCCACAAGTCATGGCAAAATGGAAAGTTAAATCAAATCAACAGGTCCACTTCAACCATTTGGTGCTCAGCTCTTTAGTCAACAGATACAAATATACAGGACAATAAAATAGATGGACAGAACATGCGTACGATAGTGTCACTCCAATTAATCGATCATTAAATGCTTTAAAAAAAAAAACAAACAAAAACCCAGTCTTTTCAAAAGATACCCATCAGGGGAGATTTTATAACGTCTTGCTGTGAACAGTGATAATCAATAGGGGCAGGGTGGTGGATTTAGAGAGAGAAAAACGAACATGTACAAGTCCAGACAAACAGGAGACAAAGAAATGAAGTGGGAGAAAGAAAGGAGTGAAGAGATGGTTTTTAGATCAAGTCAGCCACATTCATGGGCATCTCCTCCACAGTGGTGTTGTAGAAGGTCTCAATGTCCCGGAGCGTGCGCTTGTCATCCTCAGTCACCATGTTAATAGCAACACCCTTTCTGCCAAAACGACCACCACGCCCAATCCTAAAAAAGGGTAACCATATTACATTAAAATCTTAAAATCAACTTTTAACTTAATAAAAACATTTGGAGAAAGGTTGTGATTAACACTTGCCTATGAATGTAATTTTCCCTGTTTGTGGGCAAATCATAATTAATGACCAGGGAAACCTGCTGCACGTCAATGCCTCGAGCCTAGAAGACAAAAAGTGAGGTATAAAAATTAAATTCAAGCATTTGGATTACACAGTTGAAACAATGGTATTTATATACATGAAGCAAAGCATACCAGCAGATCAGTGGTGATAAGGACACGACTGGAGCCGGAGCGGAACTCCTTCATGATTAGATCCCTCTCCTTCTGGTCCATGTCTCCATGCTAGAAAACATACAGGTCAGCTCAGGTTCATTACTCAACATTCACTTTCAATTTAAAGTGCAAGTGTGCCCATAGCATGAAACAGTCTTTAGCTCATTGGACTGAGTTGACTGGGATGAATATGGACTGCTTTCTCTTCCCTTAGCAGATATAGAACAAAGTGTCACATACAGACACTGCCTTGCCCAGATGTTAAGGGTGCCCAAGTCAACTCTTTGAAAGCACTCACCAAAGCAGAGACTGTAAAATCTCTAGCATGCATCTTCTCGGTCAGCCAATCCACCTTCCGACGAGTGTTAATAAAGATAACAGCTTGAGTGATGGTCAAGGTCTCATAAAGGTCACATAAAGTGTCTAATTTCCATTCCTGTAAATAAAAAAAATTAAAAGTTTCAACATGTTTTTCCAGCAAGTATAAATTTACCCCCTACTAATTCTTACAGAAAATCCCCAACTTTAGAATTAATGCACAAAAGCAGATCTATTACATGTACAGCCAAAGTACAACCAGAAGATGGCGCATTTTAGCCATATATTAAATTGAAATTTACCTCTCTTTCCACATTAATGTAGAACTGACGAATACCCTCCAGGGTCAGCTCCTCCTTCTTGACCAAGATCCTCACAGGTTCACGCATAAACTTTGTGGTGACATCCAGCACTTCCTGTGGCATAGTGGCCGATAACAGAATCACCTGTATGAGAGGACAAACCACAGTAGCATAACTACATTGAAATGTTAAATTCATTATCAAGCAAAATACAAAAAGTAGGCATGGGTAGTTTTAATATAAACTAATTCTAAAACCTAAAGTTGTTTAACCCACTACATACACATTTTAGTAAGATCACCGTAATGTAGGCCTGGCTTTACAGCTCCATAATATATATATATATATAAAATAAAAAAGTTTAAAAATGATTACAATACAGGAATCTCTATGGTAATCAGTGTCAGTATTTTATTGACTTATGATTAATGTTAACTGCTATATAGTCGTGATAAGGAACAAGGAGACCCAGTCACTGTGGAGAGCAGCAAGGATATTCTACCAAAGAACTTTGTTCCCTCCGCAGCAAATATGGCTGGGGGGAGAGGGATCTTTGGCAAACAAACCCCATAACTTTCATTTACAAATGAGTAAAAAATAAAAATACCTGAATGTCAGTAGACAGCTTCTGAAAAATCTCATAGATTTGGTCCTTGAATCCTCTGCTCAACATTTCATCAGCTTCATCCAATGCAAACATCTTTATGTATTTTGGAGCTGAAAAACCAAGATTTTTGTTAATCGTTTTGCAGATTAAAATAAGACCAAACATACCTATAAAGTGATTTAGAACAGAGTCAAAGGCTTGCTAACTAAATACTCTGGCAGTCTTGATATGTTGGTTAAATGCTGTGTTCAGAATAGTGAGGTCAGATCATGCCTTCAGAGAGCTGTGAACCCTTGCACACACCCCAACAGAACGTAAAGATGTGACAGAGTAGCACAGAATTCTTTGAAGTCAGTTGACACGCATGGATATCATCATTACAGCATTTAAGCTCACTGAAGCAGACATGCACTAGTATTGGTACTTACAGAGATAGCGCCGGTTAAGCATGTCAAAAACACGGCCAGGTGTTCCAACTACTATGTGGGGCACATCAGCCTGGAGCTTCTGCACCTCATTACGGACATTAGTTCCACCAATGCACGCATGGCAAGTAGCACCCATATAGTCTCCAAGGGCAAGAACCACCTTTTGGATCTAAGGTTAAAAAGGAAGTATAATTACAAACTAAGCAAATGTAAAATGTGCCCATAGCATGAACCAGTCTTAGCTCACTGTACTGAATAGACTGGGATGAATATGGGCCGCCTACTTTCCCCTTAACAGATATAGGTAGATTGTACATACAAACTACCTTGCCCAGTTGATAGGGAGACCTAGATTCCAATGTCTGAACTGTCGTACCTGTTGAGCAAGCTCTCTGGTTGGGGCCAGTACCATGGCTTGAGTGCCCTTTAGCTCGATATCAATCTGTTGCAGGATAGAGATGGCAAAAGTGGCTGTCTTCCCTGTTCCAGATTGAGCCTGAGCGATGACATCATACCCTAGACAAAAGGATTAAAGTAAACAATCCAGCCTTTCTAAAGACAACAAATGCTGTTGTCTCTTGTTAGTCTGTGCCCATAGCATGAAACAGTCTTATGCTCACTATATTGAGTTGACTGGGATGAGTATGGGCTGCATTTACTCTACCCTTACCAGATATAGAACCATGTGCCAGAGAGACACTGCCTTGCCCAGTTGATAAGGGGGCAAACATCAAACCAATTCCCCCCCCAAGGCCAAATACATACCCTTGATACAAGGGAGAATTGCCCTCTGCTGAATGGCAGAAGGTTTCTCGAAACCATAGGCATATATTCCCCTGAGAAGATTCTCACGCAGGTTCATGTCATCAAAACTGTCAACAATCTCCTTCCAGTTGCCCTGCAGAAAAAAATAAATAAATAAATAAAAGACCAAAACCCCCTTAAAATTAGCATCCTTAAACATCAAGCTCTAAATCAAACTAAAAACATTTTACTTACTTCAATGACTCCATCTGGCTCCATGCCCTCGGGGCCATTGTCTCTAGGTCTGGAAAATATAAAGCGAAAGGAGATCCAATTAATAATTCGGATTTCACGACAGTACATATAATCGGCTGGAGTCAGAGCGGTAGATCATCATCAAAACGAAAGCTTATGAGCTACTAGAAAATGGAGGGAAGTTTCCAACGAACAGGAGACGACACGTCGCAGGTCTTCGGAGGAGGTGGCAGAGGAAGAGGAGGCCTCCAACCAGGAGATCTATTGGTATTTTTAAGCTCAGACACAAAGATAAATAGCGCAACACTATCGTGTTATAAAACGTCTTATATTCTCGCTGATTAACGAACCGTAGCTAACAGACGGACCCAGGACACATAGATGTATCAGCTAATTATATTTTAATTGTAAAGAAAATATTTCATAGGATTAAAAGAAAAAATTTACGCGATTCTGTAACAATTTCTGGATCTTCTTAAAAAGAACTGAAGACTCAGTATGGCGCAGACTTGGGACTCCGGCCTACTCCCGCTAACACACGGCTCCATTGTCTCACCGGTAGGCCATGTGCTCAAGGTTCATTCCAGAGAAATAGACAAATCAATAAATACACAACAGGTTTTTAAAGAGTAAAAACAATAGCGTGTGTGTAATAATAACAGGGATCAGGCGTTTGTTCTGCCGATTATTACCAATGAGGCCTGGTAACACGCGGTAATGCAGGCGACCATGTGCAATAAGGCCAAGCCGGCATTTAGCGGAGCATTTAGCTTGCCACCCGGAAAATGTAGATTTCTGTCAGAATTACTAACCAACAAAAAAAAACCCGCAAATATTCTTAATGAGAACAATTCAAAAAGATTTTAAATATGGTATTAGAACACAAACTTCAACTTGGCCAACCCAATCCACGACTCTTTCCCAATTCCACGCTAACGAGCCTTTTAACGGGCCTCGGCGTCATAGAGCCATCGTTTCACACCCGATCAATAAAACTAAACAATCGCAAAATCGCGTCGGTTACTTCCAGTGTGTGCACATAAGAACGTTTAAAGATAGTTCTGCGGTTTTGACAAGCCTAAATTAAATTTTAACGTTTGCTGAAGTAAGCGTTTCCTTACCTATGTTCATGTTCAGCCGACATTATCACAAAGAAAGGCTGAAGGACGGAAAAGTGCTAAATACGTGGGCTGGAACGCGCTGGCAAGGTATTTAATTGAAGCAGCCTTCTATCAATCAGAACTAAGGCGGGTCACAGTGAGCGCTCATTGGCTGAATTCTATTGTAGCGCAAGAATAAATCCCGCCCATACCGTGATTATCGTCGAGGCATTGTGACATCGGCGGAAGTGTAGAGTCAATCATTTCCAAATAAATTGGAAATTTGCGATTCTTACAATAAGTACCGTAATATAGCGGATAGATAGACAGATATATAGATAGACAGATATATAGACAGACAGAGATATATATATATATATATATAGATAGGACAGACATAGATGTATAGACAAATAGGACAGTGATATAGATAGGACAGAGATAGATAGATAGATAGATAGATAGATAGATAGATAGACAGACAGACAGATAGGAAGATAGATATTTTTAAATTATGTAAAAGTTGTTTCTGTGCTCATATCATGACTAATATAAATGACTACAAAATCAATGTAATAAATATAATTAGTATACACTGTACAGAGAAATATGGTAATATGAAGACATGAGTCAATTTTAGCTCTATTTAATCTAATTGTTTAAAAGCGATATTCACAAACTGATTCAAATGCAATAAAAATGAAATATTAATCAAAAAGTTGTAACCAAACTCACACACTACAATACACATGCATCAAATTGACAAAGTCCATATACAGTTTATAGTGATCAGAGCGCGCCAACAAATCTTTTATAACAGGACACTATTTATTGGAAAAAGGAAACATGAATACATATGCACATTTGAGTAACCTATTATTCTGCTCAACAATTAATAAAAAGTTTCTTTAGACCTTTACAGATGGTGAGAAAAATGCAAGAAGGCTTTCTACCCCACTGATGAAGCCTTACACACGAGTCCAAAATGCTGTCATTAATGTGTCAAATCTCAAAAAGGTAGCCATTAGAAAAAACCTGGCATCTGACAACCACAAGGAAAAATAACACCGATACAAAACAAAAAACAAATGGGTTTAATAATGTGATATCCTGTTGTATCGTCATTCTCCTTGTTTTTTTGGGAAGGTGGAGATTTCCAGCTGTTTTCTTCCCTAGGTGTTGCTGTATCATTATTAAACCATTATCACAGTGACAGCTTGCAGTGACACAGCTCTTTGTACATAATTCTCCTCAGTTTAGGCATATCCTGCTGACTGAAACTGAAGGGCTTTCCCAATGCCAGACACTTGCAGTACTGGGAAAAATGAGCAGAAAAAAAGTTGTGTATAATTATTATTATTTCTTAATTAATAGCCATGCAAGACAAAAATAACCTACAAAAATAGTTATATTACAACATTTATGTACAATATTTGAATAAACACAAACAAGCAAACAAAATGTAACTGAAATTAAATATTTGACAATTTTATGTTATAATTCTGGGCGGCACGGTGGCGTAGGGTATAGCACAGTCGCCTAACAACAAGAAGGTCCCGGGTTCAAATCCCAGGCCAGGATCTTTCTGTGCGGAGTTTGCATGTTGTCCCCGCGCTTCCTCCGGTTTCCTCCCACAGTCCAAAAACATGCAGATTAGGTGGATTGGTGATTGTAAATTGTCCCTAGGAGTGAGTGTGTGTGTGAATGGTTGTTTGTCTATGTGTTGCCCTGAGATGGACTGGCGAACTGTCCAGAGTGTACCCCCTGCCTCTCGCCCTGTGTGCACTGGGACAGCAGACCCCCGTAACCCGAATTCGTGAATTAGCGGGTAAGAAGATGAATGAATGAATGAATGAATGTTTTAATTCTGCTGTATTAAAAATACATCATCTTTCGGCTGCTCCCATTAGAGGTCGCCACGGCGAATCACTTTTCAACACACTACCCTGGTCCTCTAAATCTGCATCTTTCTCCCCAACTACCTGCATGTCTTCCCTCACCACATCCTTAAACCTCCTCCTTGGTCTTCCTTTGTTCCTCCTGCCCGGCACCTCCATCCTTAGTATTTGTCTACCCATATACATCCTCAGCATTCGTCTACCAATATAAATGTTGCTATACAAAATCGCAGCATACATGAAAGCATGAACGAGATTTTTCAACTTACCTGAAGGACAAACGCCCCACAGTCGCTGTCATTATTCTGCCTTCCTACATTCTATAATACATATACAGCACCAGAAAAGTAACAGTTTGTACAAACTGTGGAACACAATCCAATTGTCTATAAAACATAATTACCAGCACACATTCCTGCACACACTCACTCACACACTATGTAAATGCCACTCACAGACAAACAATAATTGCACAGAATAGCAAAACATAGCAGTTTGTGGCCAATTGTCCTTCAGGACTGCAACTATGACTCACCATTTTGAAAAAGCCTCTCCACCCAGTGAGGAAATCTCTCTGCTGTTTTATAATAGCTTCTGCCTGTAGATACTTAAAAATATGCTATAAAAAAGGGAAAGTAGAAAGTTTGAACTTTCTGTACTGTATGTCAAATGAAAATTTATGCTAAATTATAAATAAAATGAAATAGAAGTCTGGACCTTGGGACATCGCCGGTTAAGGGTTCGCTGAGAGTCAAAGTAAGTAATAAATCGTTGTTTAATGTCCACTGACACAAGTGACCAATGAACTTCAAGGTGTATGGGAATCAACAAAAGGTCTTTGCTGAAAATGTCAACCTAAAGCAAAGATACAACAAAGATTTTATAATAAATTTTAGGGTCATGTACAG
The DNA here is from genome assembly GCA_026260255.1 of Pseudolaguvia tuberculata. Lineage (NCBI taxonomy): Eukaryota > Metazoa > Chordata > Actinopteri > Siluriformes > Sisoridae > Pseudolaguvia > Pseudolaguvia tuberculata. Next base: position 5,730,737 of record JAOTRA010000034.1, read on the forward strand.
TATAAACGTTTATAGTACTGGTAGGCAGTAGGATCAAAATTATATTGCATGATAATATTTCACTAAATAAGTGGCTATTATAGTACAAAAAAAGGTTGTATATAATAAAAGTTAAATACTTTAGAAATACAGTATATAGAAATACACAATTATTTTATCTATTTTCCTTCTATTCGGAAAAAAATTTAATAATTGCAAACTACAAAATGTAGATACAGCAAAATAAATATAAACTTTGATTAACCACTGTATGTCAAATTGTATGGTTATATTAATATAATAAAACAGGAAAAACTCCCAGTTTCTCCCAGGAATTTTTAAATTCCTGGTAGCCATGCTAGACACTCTTTACTTTTTGTTAGTGCTGAAAAACAGATCTAAAGAATCAGCAATTAATGTAAAATTGTGTAATATCAGTCCTGCTGCTCCTGAAACCGTTTGCCCGCTCAAAAACCCAAATGTGTGTTAAATTGTGAATTCAATATCCACATACTAATAGTTTAATTTCCTTATTTCTTAAGCCTTACACTGAAACCTGACAATCAGTGTCAGGGGTGGGCTGTCTGTAATTTTCAGGCTCCCTGATTATAAATGTAAGGCTCCAGAAATGCAAACACTAAAGTCACAGTGAATTCAAAGAAATGCACAATGACAACAAATGTTGAAGCTAATCTTGCAGACATTTTTCAAAAAGGATTACCTTTTTAACAAAAAGCATAAACTGACATAATTAAAACAAGTGCATACTATAAGGATTTTAATTTCTTAAAATGCAATGAGTGTTTAAAGTAAAAAGAAATATATATAATATATTTCTTATATATATATATATATTAAAAAAAATTTTCATTCATCTCTTTACGTAACTATTCCCTAATTGGAGGTTCACAGGGGTCCCGCTGGTGCCTATCCCAGCGCACATAGGGCAAGAGGCAGGGGTACACCCTGGACAGGTCGCCAGTCCATCGCACGGTCACATATTGACAAGCAACCACACAAATTCACTCCTATGGGCAATTTAGAATCACCGATCAACCTAATGTACATGTTTTTGGACTGTGGGAGGAAACCGGAGTACCCGTAGGAAACCCACACAAGAGCAGGGAGAACATGCAAACTCAGCACAGAAAAATCTCTGGCCCAGGAATCGATCCCTGGACCTTCTTGCTGTGAGGCAACCGTGCTAACCACTACGCCATCGCACCGCCCAATATATATTCCCACTTCCATAATGATTTTAATTTCATGCAAGTGCCCTAGTCTATTTCAAAATGTAGGCAATAATTAGTTACATTTCTGAAAACATTGTTCTTTCTTTCCTATTAACATTAGAATAGTGGAAATGTTTTTCACGCCTGGTTTGTCGTCAAAGTTTAAAGGGGATTAAATTCTTACATTTTTCGTCCACCGTTTTACTCCTTCATAACCTTTAGTTCGCAGTTTATCGTAAAAGAAGCTGTTGAAGAAATGTACCTAAAATAAATGAGGAAAAGAAACAAGCTGACAAAGACAATTCAAAAAATTAACTAATACATAATGTAAATCAGTTGTTAATAAAACAAGCCTTGGCCTCTCTTAACAATAAAAAGGAAAATACCACACAAATCAGTACATATTTGGAAAACTTTTCAATAGAACTAGTGACAATGCTTAACAGTGCTACATTATCTTTACAATGTGGGAAATAGCCAGAAACATTTCCAATCAGCAGGTTAATGCTGGCACTGATTGTTGCTCCTTCCTTTAATGATTAGGTGTTTACTTCATTTCCCTTCGGCTGAAAAAAGACCTAAATCTATTATTTAATTTTATTCCATAATAATAATCTATAACCTTATTATTTTCCTCACTTATTAAATATTTATGAGAAAACATACTGACAACCTGGAAAAGTTCTCCTGTGTTTTATTATAAAAGCAAACACACAGTAATGTTGCATTCTTTATCTTAAAAGCTTAGAATAATCAGATTTATTATTCTATTCTATAAAAATCAGAAAATACTCTTCAATGCTGTTCTTATTATTTATTACCTTGTCAGGCACAGAATCCATAACAAGATCTCCATACATGTTCATAACCTAAAAACGAACAGAAAACAGAAACACAGTGTTAACTCTAAAAGGTAATTTTACTAAATGAATTTAGTTTCAAATATACTTTACCTGGTCATTGAGCCAGTTTTGTCCATATAGAGTGCTGAGGTCATCCATTGTAAGAACATGGCGCTTATAGTTAACACTGAACCCTCGCACTATGCTTGTACCTGGGGACCTCTGGTAGGACTGGATTATTTGGTGCACCTCTGCTTTCCTAAGACAATAAATAAAGAAATCACACGTGGAAAAAATTTTAGGCAATGAAATACTCAGAGTATTTCAAAATATGACCAAAAGTACACGAGAAACTGTTGAGAATAAATTGAAAGCACACGTTTGTCTGGAATATCTCTATGTTATAGCATTCATTGTCACTATAGTGGAACTAAATGTCGCAATCACTGTTCCAGTATGACAATTACTCTTGAGCTTAATGTCTGATGTGAAGGAAATTAAGCGACCTACACAAAGCTACGTTCTCCTCACCAATTTAAAACTACCGTGTTGGAATGGAAGATCTGGAGAAGGGGCTACCAATATTTTTGCATATATGTATGTTTATTAAGCTGTACCTGTAAGGTTGGGAAAAGCTCTCACTGAAGATCTCTTGCAGTTGCTCCACAATATCATCAGTATGTATAGGGATTAGACTGCCATATTTATGGAGAGACTCATCCAAAATACCTAAATATTATATAAAAGAATACAGTTAGTCATTTGGCAGACACCCTTATCCAGAGCAACTTACATTTGGTCTCTTTTTTTTAAACAACTGAGCAATTGTGGATTAAGGGCACAAGGGTCCACAGTGGTTGCTTGGTGAAGGTGGGAATAGAACTCCGGTCTTTCTGGTATTAGTACAACACCTTAACCATTAGGCTACCACATCCCACAAAGTCTTACAATTGCGGTTTCATGATATTGGGAAAAATAGATACATTCAGTTTTTCTGATAAACTACAATATAAAACATTAAAAGAGCACAACTGCATAACATATGTAATTACAGTGCATCAAATGAAGTGTAATTGAAAAAGTGTTTTATGTCTTTTCTGGAGCTGCAGATACAGAAACTGAATAATCAATTGTAAAAATCCCATTGCATAATCTTCACTGTAAAAATCAAATACAATGAATCTCTGTTAAAGCTACATTGCTTGAAACAGCTACTTGCTGGAAAGGCTAAAAATTTTAAGAACCTAGAAGCTAGTTTACAAATCACTAGTTCTGAACTGTAGTGTGCAGTAAACTATAATCCCCACTTGCAACTGCTCATCCTGCAGTGTGACAATTGTAAACGCATACACTGCCATGTTGATATACTGTATTGTGGGCCCAAACATACTGAAAAAATAGTATAGTATAATAGTATAGTATATTCTATAGTATTATCTAAATTAAAGATTTTAGCTTGACTGTTTAATGCATGCTCTTTTTCAAAGTTAATACAGCCAAATATAGAATATAGAAAAAACTGTTTTGGAGATTTGCATATAGTTGTTCACTGAGGAATTACTGTTTATTAGCATTAGATATTTAAGTGTTATAGACACACCTTTTAATATTTTTATATCCATTCTTCATCAATTAATAACATTGATTGGAAATCTATTTAAATCTAATAACATTGATTGGAAATCTATTTAAATGATTTCTGAATACCCTGAACAGTCAAAAGGCTAATTTAAAGACTTACTGTGAATAATTATGTATGTGACAAAAGAACAATTAAAGCAACATTGGTAATATTCTTGCTAATACACACACACACGTTAATATCACTTATAATAAATGAATAATTGGCCAGGCCAGATGATTTAGCGTTACCTTGAACACAGGACACATGCTCTTTTGAAAGAGCCAATTCCACCCTTTGCATGGAAACTGAAGAGAAATCTTGCCGTTCGCTGCTTACAGCACTGGCTGCTTTGCTGGACTGAGGAATGCCATGATACCCATTTAAATCACTAAACGATGCGTCTAAAAAGAAATTAAACATTTAATTAGGTTTAAATTAATTATTAATTAAAATATCACTTTAAAATAAAATTACATAGCATAACTGAATTAAATTGTCTTACCAATTTCACTTTTATTTGAAGTTTGTGCTGCTACCCTTGAGCTGTTTGGCCCTGGGTCCCGTCTCGGCCTGCTGGAATAAATATTATACTGACGCCACCGCCTTGCCCGTCTGTACCCAAGTGTGCCTACCCACTGTGCCCGCTGCCGCCATGTTTTCCAATTCTGAGCAAGCCGGAATCGCAAACGGGTGGAAGCGCGGAGCCTCCTCCACCGCTTCAGCCTTTGCTGCCTGAGGCCATGAAGCCGGGCCCACAGGGGTCTCTCGGGGTCATCTCTGGTTTCAGGTTTTATTTGCTCTTTATTTGAGACTGTAAAGTTCTTGTAGTGATGTGGCAAAAATTGGCGTGGGTCATGCCAGCCTACTATTTCCTCCTCCTCCTCCGCCTCCTCCTCTTCTTCCACTGGAGCACACTCAGAACTGATCTCCTCAGCTTCATCCAACTGGTCCTCCTCTAACTCATCCTCCTCTTCGTCTTCATCAAATCCATCTTCTTCATCTATTTCGTCAGTCTCAATGTATTCTCCAGTCCATGACCTCTCCTTGTGGTCCACTTTAAACTCCATAGCACTTTGGGCATTAGGAGGAGAATCAGGGCCCAACAGATGCCCTCCTGCCATACCTCCACCACTGCTTTCATGGCTAACAGTCAAGGAGAGTTCCCCTTGCCAGCGGTTTGGAGCCAAGCTTGCCCCGCTGTCCCTCATGGTCCACGGGCACCCTGCTACCTGCGCCAGCTCGCCGTCTGCAACAGTACAGGTCCAAGAAATAGGTGAGCTGCACAAGGAATCATTGTCTTATTTATTATTGTAAAACAATATATACACAGAGGACAGTTAAAATGACTTATTACATAAAGTTGTTGATGGTTTTGACCTTTTTTGTTTTCTTTACAGACCCATGCAGTGTCTGCAAAACTACTGTGCAAAAAAACTATTTAAATACCATTAAATGGCAAAAATGTTTAAATGTACAGTAAGCAGTAATACATTTCTGTCTGCTCGTCTCTTCATACAAGCTTAAGCTGTATGAAGAGTGTGCACATTGCTAACGAGAATTGCCTACATTTTCTATGTCCCATAATATTAAGCAGGGCTTTACTGTAAAGTCTGTCTTCTATAATATCAGTTTCCAACAACCTGAGCATAAGGGTAAGTCATCCTATCCTGCAGGTTCCGAGCTGGTTTATAAGACAGGTTTGTCACTTGTCACGTTTATACACCCTGGACAGATCGCCAATCTATAGCATAGCACACGTAGACGAACAACCATTCACACACACACATTCACTCCTATAACTTAGAATCACCAAATCAACCGAATGTACATGTTTTCGGCCAGTGTGAGGAAATCTGAGTACCTGGAGGAAACCCATGCAAGCGGGGAGAAAACATGCAAATTCTATACTTGGTGTGGGTATATGTGACAAATAAAATGTGAATTTGAAAAAACGGTCTGTTCGGTGTCCTGTTCTGAAATAGAAATGAGTCAAGTGAGATAATCGATGATAATAACAAATGAATGATTTGCATATAATTTTAGCTTCCACAAATGGTAATAGTGGTTGTTCTTTTTTTTAACCATGTTATCTTTATATGCTGATTCCAATCATTGTGTGCATACTCACATTCTTTTAAAAATGTTATAATATTCATTCTATAATACTGTAACATAAGTGTGTGTGTGTGTGTGTGTGTATGTGTATTTTCACAGGTTGTACTTAGAGGTATATCCAACATAAAGTTTCCAGTCTATTTGCTGCCTGAGATTTTAGTGAAAGTATGTGTACAGAAAGTCACATTTATCCAGCATGTTTAGCCGATAAATACTGAAACATAGTATATAGCACGGTGGCTTCACAACAAGAAGGTCCCGAGTTCGATTCTTTCTGTGCAGAATTTGCATGTTCTCCCCACGCTTGTGTGGGTTTCCTCCGGGTACTCTGGTTTCCTCTCACAGTACAAAAACATGTACATTAGGTCGATTGGTGGTTCGAAATTGTCCATAGAAGTGAATGTGAATGGTTGTTTATCTATGTGTTGCCCTGGGATAGACTGGCGACTCGTCCAGGGTGTACCCCCACCTCTCGCCCTATGTGTGCTGGGATATGCACCAGCAGACCCCTGTGAATTTGAATTAGGGAATAAGCAGGTAAGAAGGTGAATGAACGAATGAATGAATAATGCAACATCTATTAGTAATAATTGCCATAGCGATTATTTAAAACAAGCCTGTATTTTTATACTTTGAAAAATGACAAAAGTGAATTTTCTGGTTAATATTACATGATAAATAAATACATACATTTATTAACACTAAATAGTAAAATATTAAAACGATAGACAGGCAGACACTACCACAGCCTCCATAATGCAAATGACATGTTTATTCCCCAAAGTGAAACATAAACTAATATTTACATATTAACAGGTGAAAATATCTGTATTTTATCATGGAAAAGCAGCGCTAAGTGTCTGTCTGTCTGTCTGTGTCTGTCTGCGGAAGCATCTCTAGCAATACAACCGCTTCAAACGACTTAGCATTTAGCCTTAACCGCAAATGTTTATAAACTGTCTTCATTTGACACGGATACATTTACTCATGAGGGGATAATAGATTTTACTAGACGATGTGAAGTCTGTTAGATAATATAATCGACTAAAAACGACTCTTCTTGTTACTGGTTTAATGGTCCTCGACTCGTGTGTGGTTTTTTTCAGTCGCTGCAATATGATGTTAATAAAGCGTGCATAATTAGCAGGCTAGGTAGCTAGCTGGCCTAAACATTGCTCTTTACCGTATCTTTTTACATTGTGTTAATGAATAGCAGTGAAACACTCACCGTCTGAGTGCAGTTTTGTGAGAGTTTCAGTAATTGTGTATTAGCTGTGCAGTTCGCTACGCTTCGAATAATTTTCGCAGATTTGCTACGAGGAGAGTTTCTGCCCTAATCAATGAAGCCCGTCGCCTTCTTTCAACGAAGCTGTGACGCGACTGTTGCCGAGCCTTTGTTGATGACGTCAGCGAAGCACCCTCTGCTAGCCTGCAAAAGTAAAGAGCGGGTTGAAAGCGCTGCATGATTTCATTCATCCATCCATTCATTCATCCAGCCATTCATTCATTCATTCATTCATTCATCCAGCCATTCATTCATTCATTCATTCACTCATTAATCCCGCTTATTCCCTATTGCGGGGGTTAACT
>JAOTRA010000034.1:5750177-5768132 GCA_026260255.1 Pseudolaguvia tuberculata
GTGTACCCCCGCCTCTCGCCCTATGTGTGCTGGGATAGGCGCAGCAGACCCCGTGACCCCGGATTCGGGAATAAGCGAAGATGAATGAATGTTTTTGCTTTGTGTTTTATAAAATGACTGTTTTTGAATTTGTGTGAATCCTTTTGCTGAGCAGATGTGGTGGGCTGCCAGCCAGCTGTTATTTTTTCTCTTAATATTTAATGAATCAGTGGTCATTTGTTCGGGTAGTAAAAGCTGTTTCTGCCTTTAGGGTATACTGTCTAAAAGCTTTTTGTTATCTGTAAACATGTTATTTGCTCGTCACTGCTGTCCTGGTTGCCATTTGTAGATGAATCTACCTGTTCCGCTCTGCAATTATGTTTTTTTAAAAGTTAATTTTGACTTTTGCAGATATTATTGTATTATCTTTTAGCTTGCTCTGGTGTTTAATATTGTCCTAGTCCATACAAACCCGATTCCAAAAAAGTTTGGACACTACAAATTGTGAATAAAAACAGAATGCAGTGAAGTGGAAGTTTCAAATTTCAATATTTTATTCAGAATAAAATATACACAACATATCAGATGTTGAAAGTGAGACATATTGAAATGTCATGCCAAATATTGGCTCATTTTGCATTTCATGAAAGGTACATAAGAATCAGCTGGAGGACCAAGGTGCAAGTTGTTAGGTCAAGTGGCAACATGATTGGGTATAAAAATAGCCTCTCAGAGTGGCAATGTCTCTCTCAGAAGTGAAGACTGGCAGAGGATCAGCAATTCCCCCAATGCTGCGGCGAAAATATCAGAAAGGAGTTTCTCAGAGAAAAATTACAAAGAGTTCGAAGTTATCATCTACAGTGCAAAATATCATCCAAAGATTCAGAGAATCTGGAACACATCTGTGCTTAAGGGTCAAGGCTGGAAGATCATACTGGATCTTCAGGCCTTAGGCGGCACTGCATGAAATACAGGAATGCTACTGTAATTGAAATCACAACACTCAGGAATACTTCCATTGTCGGTGAACAGAATACACTGTGCCATTCGCCGTTGCTGACAAAGTCTATAGGTCAAAAAAGAAGCCATATCTAAACATGCTCCAGAAGCGCAGGAGTTTTCTCTGGGCCAAGGCGCATTTAAAACAGACTGTGGCAAAATGGAAAACTGGTCTGTGGTCATCCAGACTAAAGAGGACAAGGACAACCCAAGTTGTTATTAGCGCTCAGTTCAGAAGCCTGCATCTGATGGTATGGGGTTTCACTCATAGAGGAAGATGCGATAAAGAAGACCTAAGATAGTTGAACAACTAAAAGCTTGTAGTAGACAAGAATGGTACAAAATTCCTATTCCTAAATTTAATCAACTTGTCTCCTCAGTCCCCAGATGTTTGCAGACTGTTATAAAAAGAAGAGGGGATTCCACACAGTTGTAAACATGATCTTGTCACAACTTTTTTGAGATGTTTATGCCATGAAATTTAAAATCAACTTATTTTTCCCTTAAAATGATAGTTTAAACATTTTATATGTTTCTATGTTTTATTCTGAATAAAATATTGAAATTTGAAGCGTCCACTTTATTGCATTCTGTTTTTATCCACAATTTTTACAGTGTGTCAACTTTTTTGGAATCGGGTTTGTAACTCAGTATACTTATAAAGCATGTTTAATAGTTTTAGAGAATTTCTGTTATATTTGTTATATTTGGCAATGTCAAAGTATTAGGTTAATAAATGTTCTTTACCACAAATGTCTTAATAGTGGTAGTAGTAACTGTTGTTGTTGTAATAATGTTATTTGGCAAATGTAAAGCAGAAAATAGTGCGGCGCCGTGGCATAGTGGATAGCACAGTCGCCTTGCAATAAGAAGGTCCCGGGTTCGAATACCAGGCCGAGGATCTTTCCATGCGGAGTTTGCATGTTCTCCCTGCGCTTGCGTGGGTTTTCTCCAGGTGCTCCGGTTTCCTCCCACTGTCCAAAGACATGTAGATTAGGTGGATTGGTCATTCTAAATTGTCCATAGGAGTGAATGTGTGTCTATGTGTTGGAGTCTATAGACATAGACATAGGAGTCTATGTGTTGCCCTGAGATGGACTGGCGACCCGTCCAGGGTGTACCCCCGCCTCTCGCCCTATGTGTGCTGGGATAGGCAGTTGACCCCCGTGACCCCAGATTCGGGAATAAGCGGGTAAGAAGATGAATGAATGAATAAAGCAGTAAATATTCACTTAACTTGCTGTCTGTTGGTTGACAAGGTAATAACCTGCTGGATGCCTGTCTGTTGTCCACAGCAACCCAGCTTGATTTATGTAATAGACAGCTTTCAGTGCTCTTATAAATTATGAAAGTCTTTTTTTAAAATTCGACCCCAAATTAGGGAAAAAGCAGGTAAGAAGATGAATGAATGAATAAAGTTCTGTCTAGTTGCAACTTAATATAATGATGACATATAAATGTCCATAGGAGCGGATGTGCAATATTTCTGACTTTAATAAGGTTTGGTTTTTGTACAGATCGGTAAGCCGACCTTTTGCAACCAGAAAATAAGCAGAACATGTCATTTAAGACACAGAATATATTTTTTTCTTTTATTGTAACTTCTGATTTATGTCTATTTTGTTGTTCATGACAAAAAAGTATTCAATGGAATGAACACATACAAAACAATTTTCCTTTGAAACTTCCTAGCCAATCATTTCAGTTTATTTCCAGAGTCAAACAAATAAAATGGTTTAGTTATTTTTTGTAATTAAATCAGATTTAAAACCACTTTCAATGCTTTTATAAGTGTATAAATATTATTTTGTTTAAAAACCTAACAATTTACTATTCAGATTACCTGCTGTGCTGAACAGTCATGGAAATATGATGGATCCAGACACTCAGTTGCTATACCAGCTTTTGACAGAAGTTCAGCTGGAGAGATTCTTCCTGAAACTTCGTGATGAGCTCAATGTGACACGCATTGAACATCTGGATTATGTCAAAGACACAGATTTAGAACAGATAGGCATCAAGAAACCAGGTTTATAAATCATAATTAGTATAGAAAATATCTTTACACCTATTTGAAATTGTTTAAACAAATGACTGTTTTGCCAACAGGGCAAAGACGGTTATGGGAAGCAGTCAAGCGTTTCAAAGTGAATATACGGCCACGGTCATGGATGTCCAAGGTAAAATTACAATATTTTATAAAAGTTTCCCTACAGACATCTCATACAGTTTATCCAAACCATCTCTTAACCATCATATAACAGGTCTTTACTGGTCGCGGACAAGAAGGAAGTGACCAGTCTGGTGGGGGTGTGCTTAGTCCAGGGCTAGGGCCAGGGCCAGACACAGTACGGGCTCTTACCTGCCTTATCCAGGACAGTGAGCTGGTGTTCGGGGAAAAGCTGGGCGCCGGCTCCTTTGGGGTGGTAAAGAAGGCAGATTGGCATACACCTACTGGACAAGTGGTGAGTTATTTGTTACTGTTAAAAATGTTTTAAATAAGGGTATTAATATTAAATTACTTAGTTAATGATGTTGTGAATGTAAATGGTTAATTTACTTGAACAGTAAAGTTTTATTATGTTGGCTTTATTTTGAGAACCAAATGTGTTTTTTTGCAGATTGGGACTAGAGCTGAGATAATATAATTTAGCGGTTGACTGCCATACAGTTGTAGAATCAGTCCTAGGAATTCAATAGTGTAGATTTTTTCCCAGCACATGCTTTGTACATATTAATGAGGAAATGTCAATCAAACCGTTGTTTGTTCTTTACTGCTTTTATTTGTTCAGTTGTAATTTGTACTACAGTAACTATTCTCTGGGATCTGATGAGGCAGTTTAGGCTGCATTCCCCACACTCACTTCACTATACACTGTCTTTGGTACACTGTTTATTATTTCTTGGACCTCTTCTGTAGACACTGAGCCACTGGAACGCAACACAAGACCTGCTGAGTTAGAGATGTTTTGATACATTCTTCCAGCCAGTTTTTCTGTTTCTTACACTGTTTTTTGAAAAACAAAGCTAAATGTTTATTAACTTCAGTGATTTTTAATGTTTGTTCTGTATGTGTATGCTCAGTTAAGCTATTCTACATTTTATTCACCCTAATTAAACCCTTTTTTTGCTTATAGGTGCAAGTAGCAGTGAAAACTCTTAGGGCCAGTATGATGAGGGAGGCAGATCTTATAACTGATTTTCTACAAGAGGTCACTATTATGCTTTCCCTGGACCATCCTAATATTATCCGTCTTTATGGTGTTGTCCTCACTCAGCCTCTAAAGATGGTAAGTTGTGGTTGGTGCTTGGGTGCAAATGTTAGTCAATTAGTAGCTTGTTTTTATAGGTTTTGTTATAGTTTTTAAAGATTGTTTAAAAAAGAATCCATGAAACAAAACATGAAATTAATATTGATGATCAAAATGTAGAATCCTGGAAACATCATACTCTCAACCAGACTTTGATGTGTTTACTCCAGGTTACAGAGTTGGCTTCTTTGGGTTCCCTGTATAACATGCTTCGCACATGGCGGGGCAATTACCCTCTGGCTCGACTCTGGCTGTTCAGCATCCAAATTGCTGCAGGAATGGAGTACTTGGAGTCACGTCATTTCATTCATAGAGATCTGGCAGCCCGGAATGTTCTTCTGGCGTCTGAGGAACTAATAAAGATTGGAGACTTTGGCCTTATGAGGGGTCTGGGTCGTGACAAAGACCACTACATAATGGGATCCCACAGACGTATCCCGTTTGCTTGGTAAGCGTTTAAACCTTTTCTTGGCTCAAATATTTTGTTACTTTAACTAATGTGGACAGGCCTAGTTTTGTACACTATTATTGGCTGTTTGGTTGCTGTCACACAACTCCAAATGCCACTTTTAACAACAGCGAAGTATTATTTTGGGTTGGGTCTATATACTATATACTTCTTGAGATTCCGTTTTTATGAAAAAGGCCTTGAAAGTAATTGAAAGCTAGTTGTACACAGAACACTTATAATTATAGAAATGTGGGATAAATATAAGCATACTTATGTGTAACTAGAGTATACCATTTTAAATCATTTTAGTTGATTCACTTTAATAAGCATAAACACACTCTTACAATATGTAACGCAACTGAAGTGACGATTTTCTACGGAGATCCGGAAACGATACAGTATTATTTTCGTTTTAGTTGTTTATCAAAATCTTACTTTAAGATTCAAACACAGATTTTATACACTTCATTATTAGATGTGTATGTGGTTTCTCACCAAACTCTTTCTACAAATATGGAAGCACACAGTTGACTAGAAAGTTTTTGTATGTTATAGCATTCCATTATTCCTTCACTGGAATTCAGAGACTTAAACATTGTTTGGCCGCTACCAGTTTCCATTAAATGGTATCTGTTGATTTTGTGGAAAGGCCTGTGATCTATAGAAGAGATGGTGATTAAATGTTTCTCCTTTCTTTTTTTCTCTTTCTCTCTGTAGGTGTGCTCCTGAGAGCTTGCGTGTGGGCTTTTTCACACATGCCTCAGATGTCTGGATGTATGGGGTTACACTGTGGGAGATGTTCACTTACTGTGAGGAGCCCTGGCTTGGGTTGTCTGGAAGACAGGTTTGTGTGTATGGATGTAATTGTTTATGTGCATAGATGTTAGGTTGAGGAATTTCACACTACTAAAGCAGCTAAACTGTCACTAGGCACTTACATTGATGGATGACTGCTGTTGTGCTCAGGCATTAATAGCAACAAAACAAAAGAAATTCATGGAAGTTTAGACACAATGGCTATTACAAACCTGAGTCTTTTCCATGTGCAGATCCTGTTTCGTGTGGAACGGGAAGGAGAGCGATTGCCAAGGCCTGTTGACTGTCCTCTGGAGCTCTATAGTGTGATGCGGAAATGCTGGGCCTGCAATCCGTCAGATCGGCCCACATTTACCCAGCTTGCCACTTTGGTGGCTGAGGTTAGTTTTCATAAACCGTCAAAGCTGTTTATAAAATCATACTAGTCACACATGTAGTTTTTCTTGTATGTTTTTTTTTATACAGGACGTTTGGTAAAAGCTTGCTATCATGGTTTTGTTTTAAAATACCACCTGGTTCTTTAAGCATACACTTTCTTGTTTTCACTTTTATTTTTAGGCTAAGCCTATGGAATTGTTTGCAGTACGGGATTTTGCAGAGGCTAGAAAACTTGCTCTACGGGTCAATGACTCAATCACCGTCATAGAGCATGGGTAAGAAATGGGGTAAAAATGGGCTCATAATTTACACTTAAAAGGAGATAGACTGATATTATTTTGAGTTCTTGATAAGAAGAAAATGTAAATAATGTTTAAAAGTTCAAAAGTAATTTGACTTGACGATTTATCACGCTGTTGTTTTGCCTTAGGCTGGATATAAGTGAGTGGAAGGGTCAAAATCAGAGGACACTTTCTGTTGGGTGGTTTCCTCCAACATTGACTACCTCCCTCCTTCCTTCAACAGGACTATTAAGTCCTAATTCAGGAGCTGGTTACATCTCTCCACCGGTCAGAGGAAGCTTAAAGCACACTGGACATGGAGACATCAAACCAGAACGCAGCTGGGGAATGCCGGAACGACTTGATGAGTAAGTGATGCAGCTTTCTGGTCTGTAGCCATACTTTGAATTGTTTTACACTGTTATAATTGTTTATACTTGAGTAAAAAGTGTGTGTGATTTTTTTCAGAAATAAGAGATCCGTTTTAGTGAGGGAGAATAAAGAATCCAATCTAAAGAAAATGGCAGGTAGAGGATAAAAGATTTAAAAAATTCTGCCCACTTGGCAAATGATGCATTGTTATTCTATTTTGGTATTTTTCAATACCTAATCCTTTTCCTGCCATTTCTTCAGGAATGTCTCGCAGTCTAGAATCTGTCCTGGGTCTCCCTCAAAACAGGGATCAAAGTACTAATGGAAACTTCTTTCAGCGAGTTAATGAACGAAAACACATTGCATCTGCCCTTGGACCAGACACCCGCAGGTTCAGTGATGCAAGTGCCATCAACGTTCCTCCACGACCACCACCACCCAACTTCAAACGTATAAAGCACCAGAATATGATTTGTGATCGGAGAATTTTAGGAAATCCAGCTCCCACTTCTTGGCTTCTTCCTTCTTCTCATCCAAATATGCAGCTTCCTGCTCAGCAGCAGGCTAGAAGTGCTACAAACCTAACCAAGATGGCCCATCTGGCCAAATCAAGCCCCCAGCTAGATATTGACATGGATATGGAGAAGGAAAAAGAGCGAGCAAAAGAAAGAGAGCGGATGCGTGAAAGGTATCCTCCACAACAGATTCAGTTTGATAAGGACACCCTGAGATTACAGGTATGGACATCATCCATCACATTAAATAATTGAATAATTAAATACATGTAGAAAATATAAGGATTCTGTAAAAAGTTATATTGTCTTTCATTTAATCTGCTTGTGTTGTGATTACACAGGTTCAGGCAGCAGTGCATGGAGTAACTGATGAACAAGTTGTAAAGGCTCTCCAGCGCAATGACTGGAATCCCGTGAGGGCAGAGCAGCAGCTGAAGGTAAGAATAAACCTATTGGCCGTTGTGAAATCTATGACATTTGACTTGGAATACATATTTGAATTAATCTTTGACTCATTCATTTCCATGCTTCATTCAGGCTGAGCAGCTTTACCACATGAGTCAGTGCTCAAGAGAGGAGTGCTATAAGATATTAGCTCGATACAAATGGGACCTACAGCAGGCCAGCTGTTACATTATCCGCATGGCTACCGAGAGGCGCACTGACAGACCTTAGAACTGGATAAACTATTTCAAAGATTTGCAACACTGTGCTGCTATTCAGTCCCACGTAATGGAATCCAACACCACTTAGACATAGACACATAAGATCCAATTAATCTGTTTTAGTCCAATTTTTACAAAAACATGACAGATGATGAAAGCAGACATGCTGCTAAAGGTCTGATTTCTTGTCTTTTGAAAAGTATGTGCTTTTTGCTACACACCTTGTTTTTGTATGAGCAAACAGACAACACCTAGTCTTGCCCTATTACCTGTTCCAAATTGCAGCTTCAGTTAGACATTTCGAGGACATGTGTCCTTTGAGCTGAAAACATGTCCCAGCCTGATCTAAACACTGCTTGTTGATCCAGCTTCAGTTGTTGGGAAGACTCAGCATTGCCCTCTATCTGCTAAATGTGTGAGTCGTGCACATTCAACTCAGCATCCAGATCAGCACTCTAAAGCAACTAAAAATGAAGGATTTTAAAAAGTATTTGACTTTTTTATTAATTTAAAACAAAAAAAAGAGGACATCAGAGACCTGACATTGTTTCAAATTTTTAAAAGATTAATCACATTGTTCATTAGAACTTTATCAAATTGGTTGGAATAAGTGTATAGAAAGAAAACTGATGAACGTGTATATTTAGTCGTTGTTAAATTAATATTCTAGTCTTTGAATTCTATGCATTGAATGCACTTCAATGCTGAAACAGTAGAGAACCATTATGTAATCAATTCTGACTCCTTGTTTTATTATGGAGAAAATAAATGTTCTCTTTTTTTCTATTTTGTTGTCTTGTACCTTTAAATGCAAATAATTGCAGTGGAAAATAAACAACTAATATTTAGTTTGAACTAATTAGTTTACTAATACAAATAATCTGGTAACCAGAATACTTTAAAAAAAACCACTGTAAACCAAAGAGAACCCGGTACCATTAAAGACTACTGTACTTATTAGCAATAAAGTCTTGTTTATATATGACATTTTACCAGGATGTGAGGCACGGTGGCGTAGTGGTTAGCACAGTTGCCTTGCAACAAGAAGGTTCCGGGTTCGATTCCCGAGCCGGGTGGTTCTAAATTGCCCATAGGAGTGAATGTGAGTGAGTGAGTGGTTTTGTCTATGTGGGGCTCTGCGATAGACTGGCAACCCATGACCCCAAATTAGGGAATAAGTGAGTAAGGAGATGAATGAATTTTACCAGGATGTATAATCAAACGAATGAAGATAACAGCTACTCACTAAGGTGTTTAGATATTCATTTTTTATCCATGTAGCTCAGCACATTTATATATAAATGTTTGTATTTGTAATATAAATCAAATAACTCACTGGTTATTTGATGGTGTTGTAAATGTATATTTCATTCATATACTGTACATTGTGTAAGAATGTCTATTATTTAGCTGACATAGCAGGTTCAAAGACATGGGGAAGTGGTGGCTTCGTGGTTAGTGTTCGACTGATACCCGAAAGACCAGGGTGTGATTCCCAGCACCACCAAGCCATCATTATGGGCCTCTGAGCAGGACCCTTCTCCCCCAATTGCTTGGTTGTAAGTCGTCTGCCAAATGCTGTAATTGTAACAAAACAATTAGTTTCTGTTTAGACAAATGTTTCGCAAAATAAAATCAGTAAATTGTTCTGGGTTGAATTAATGCAGCAGGGATTGTTTTGGACTGATTTACATGGGCTATTTCAGTCATTTTCTTGCTATTTGTTTTTTGAATACAAAAGCATATCTTTTTTTATCCGCCTAGCAACTTTCTAACAAAAACCTTAAGCCAGCAGGGTGAGACGGAAAATATACCAAATACAACTAACAGTAAGGTGCTGATCCATCAGGTTATATCAGTTATGTGATTGTGATTACAGTAACTGTGCAGGTATCAATCATTTCACATTAGTAAAGTTTATTAATAGGTAAATTATAAAATCACAGGTGAATGAGTACTTCTAATTGTTCTTCAAAGATTACAGTTTTTATACAGACATCAACATGCATATTGTATGTGTAGACTGTATAGTACAGGTGGCCTTGTACAGCAAGCCTTCATGAGGGAAATACTAATACAAGAATGTTAACTTTTTTACAAAAGACTTCATTAATTACAAACACCAACCACATTTGGTTATATTTTAGGTTTTGGTGAAAGCAAAAAACAGTTTTACCATACAGTAGTTTCACCATACAGGATTAGAAGCATTCATTTATTGTTTGTATAATGTTGAGCATGCTGAGTGGTAGGTAAGTGCTGTACTACATTTCAGTTTAGGTTAAGAAGTCACAAAAAGAAATTAGAGAAACTGGCTGACTTCTAGATAACAAGATGTCTGTTTCCTATTATTACCAAACTTCAATGTGTGTTGCTGCTCTGGTAACACTGTTGGTTTCTTAGTCATGTCATCATCCACCACAACAAAAATAAAACGAGAAAGAAATGTTTCATTAGCTAAGTACTTCCAGTTACTAATCATTCGTTCATCTACTTACCCGCTTATTCTCTAATTCGGGGTCACAGGGTTCTGCTGGTGCCTATCCCAGTGCACATATGGCAAGAAGTGTGGGGGTACACCCTGGACGGGTTGCCAGTCCATCTCAGGGCAACACATACAAAAAACCACTCATGCACACAATCACTTCCATGGACAATTAACAAGCACCAGAAAGATCCTCGGCCCAGGAATCAAATTTGGGACCTTCTTCTTTTCAGGCGACCGTTCTAATTACTACGCCACCGCGCCGCCCAGTTACTAATCAGTTTCTCCTAAACAACTGGTACATTATTTAATGTTTGTGACATAAGGATTAAATACTTTGTACATTTAATAAATCAATTGTAATTCTAAATATTAGTATTAAAGTTAAAGAGTTTCCTAAGAGATTCCTGTCTGAAACTCAAGTTTAGAGTTAAGGACACAAGTATAAATTGTGATAATAGTTTAAACAGCTTATAAATAAAGGCAAAATGGCAAAAAATATCTTTAAGAAAGATGCATTGAATCACAAACACATACTGAAGAGTTGAAAACAGTATTTGATGGAACAAAAAATGGCATACAAACAAGATATAACCTGATAAATAGGAAAAACCTATACATTTATACAAAGAAATACCACCTTTTTATGACTGGGAGGAGAAAAAAACTGATAGAAATCAATGTCACGGTCTATAATTGATTCTAAACTAAAAGATATTAGGCAGATAAGAAAAATGCCATGCATATCATATGTTAACAAAAAAGGATAAACATGAAAGACTGGTTTGGGCTGATTTGCTTTCTCCTGTTATATGAACTTCTTTTTGTTTTCTGTTGGCCAAATGTTAAACTATAAAATGTCGGTTAATGTCAATAAAAAATTATTATGGATATAGGAATGAAGGATTAACAAAAGTTGACTAAGAGAAGACCGTGTTGCGTTGATTGGAATCTCCCACTTTTTCAAAGAATATGAAATCCTGCAAAGACAAAAAAAACCCACACATAAATCAAAACTTGTAATGTGGCCATACAGAACATTAAGGCTTGAGCGTTTGATTATTAGACATTGTGCTCTCCATTACATTTCATATGAAACTCACAATAAGGAAGGCAGCTCCCATCAGGACAGCTTTCATTTTCACATCCAAATCCATGGGAAACTGGATGCCGAAGTTGTCCGTGTCCGTAAATGCCTCTTTAAGTAGTCCACTCCACTGCTTACTGATTCGGCCAATGGGCTTTCCTCCATCCTTCCCTGTTAGCTGAAAAAACAAATATAGACATGAAATAATTTTAATCCATGTTTTATTAAAGCTGTAACATCAAGGTGATGTAATTTAATACTAGTAAAGCTAGAAGTCATTGTAACATTGTAAAATCATTGCCATATCACAGATTACAAATGTGCTGTAGCTTTTGCTTTAAACATTTACATGTAAAATCCATGACGCTTACCTCAAAATTAACATCCCCACAGCAGTTGCAGGCTAAGCAGGGCCCCTCCAGCTTCATTAGAGTCTCTTTGTTGGCACCCTTAATAGAGAACTTTGGGTAGCATGGATGCCAGTCTTGAGACACATACCCAACAGTGGTGCCAGGGGGTGCCTGCACTTCCAACTTAAAGAAATCACATAAAAATTTGTAAGGTTGCAGCCAAGGGACAAATGGAGAACAGTGAACAGATAATGAATTTTGGCTTTAAAACGATACAGAAACATTATTATTGCTGTAATGTGTTATTTCCTTATTGCAGACAGGAAATTAATTCACTTTACAAGTTTATGCAAATCAAAATTTGAATAAGAACAGAAATCATGTTAAAAGATTGAAAGAAATCCTTTTTCAGATTTGTTTTGTTCTGAGAAGAGCAAAACAAAACAAATCTGAAAACAAAGAAATCTAATAAAAAAGAAATCTGACAACGCAACGGCAATTCAGACAAACCATATAGAATTAAATTTGTGAATGGAATGTTTACAGCTAATTGGATAAGACATCCATCACTCAAGAACGGAAATTGTATATCTAATTGTGAATAGAAGAAAAGTTACAGCTAAGTACATTTAGTTTGTTACAATCTAATTAAAGTTTAACATCTGATGACCCGGGGGTAGTAGATTTCTGCAGTGCCTCTTAAAATTGTACAGATTGTTTCCACATGAAGTGCAGACATCTGGCAGAACACCATTGTTTTACCTACTGTATAGATATACAAACCCATATTTTAATGCAGCAGCCTGTTGTCCATCCTGTATACATAAAGTGACAGATGTCCAATCAGCAGTAAGAATTCTATTTGCTAATTACTTTGTCCAGTTTCCTGAATTGTTTCCAGATTTGTTCTTTTTTGTAACGAATAGTTGTTGTGTTTTCAGATTTGCTATTTTGTATTGTGAATTATTGTTATATTCTCCGACTTGTTGTGCTATCTACTTTATATCTTTTTATTCTCTTTATAAAAATGGCTGAAGTTCCACTGTTATTGTCTTCATCTTTGCAAAACAACGAGTGAAACCAGCTAGACTGGATCAACAAGATTACCTGATTGCAGACGAAACCAGAGATGCGTTCTGGTTGCTGCATTTTAACAGCCATTAAAATAAACATTATATCTAAATTTAGTAAAATGATTATACCCTGGGTGGCACGGTGGACCCCTGTGGCTCCGAATTAGGGAATAAGCGGGTAAGAAGAATGGATGATTATCCCCTTAAAAAGCGATTTTTAGGATGAACTCTTACTTCTTGCATGCAGCAGGGAAACCAGCATGAGGCACATCGATAAGGGCGAACCAGCCGTATGACTTCACGATCCATGTTGTCTTGTATCTTCATGTCAAAGCTCCTAAGTGCACCACAGCAGTTGCGGGTGCAACAATCATTCTTCTCTTTGGCCTTGTAGATCTTCTGGCCCATGCTGTTTTTAATCTCATATTTATTATTTGTCTCAAATCCAATTAACGCTGTGAGATAAATGAACCGATTTAAAATAATCAGAAGAATTGAAAAAAAGAGGATTTGAAACAGCCATAGTTTTTAATTCAACATTGATATTTTGAGAATGATTGCTTATTGTACGTTGCCGCACGACTGCTGCATTACAAAAAAAAAAATCTCACATGAAAAAAAGAAACATTCAGGCTAAGCATGGTAAACACAAACTCACCCTCCAACAGCTCAACTTTTTGGTGAATCAGCAGCTGGTCAATCTGAAATGACAGGTTGTTTTGTGGTTATTGACAAAATGAACACAACCAGGAAAATAAATAATAAAGAAAGCTAAATTACCTGTGTTAAATATTCTAGACCTGGTGGTACCCCTACTGGCGCTGATAAAGGTGTAACTGCATGTGAGCTAACTGGAGCATTTCCTACAAAACGTCACAATTGTGAAACAATTTCCCCTGGCAGCTTAATTAATTCTGTACTTTGTCCCTTTAACATCAAATATATGTAGATTCCTATCTTAGAGGAACAAAAGGATTAACCAGTAAAGCACACTTAATCATCTGATCATTTGTCCGGTCCAATACATTTTCTTCTCATCGCATATCTTTTTCAACCCCATCAAATTCTGATCAGGTAAACTCCTTTCTTTTGTAGATATTTACCTCCATATGGAGACGATTGGATTGGTTGCTGTGGTGAGCCAACCGGGCTGGGCTGGTACATTACTGGCTGATTTGGGTTAGGTTGGTAGCCCATATTGAATCCTACAGGTGGGGGCGCAGGACCATTATCCCCGTAACCACCTGCTGGGTATGGGTATACAGAGTCACCCATTTGAGTCATTGCGTACTGGTGTGGGGATGGATAACCTGATCGAAAGAAAATAAGCAAATGAGTAGAAACAAAAAAGTGCTGTGTAATGTTTAGACAAAAGGTTTATGAAACAGGATGTAATAGTGGAATTTCCTCATTCCGACATTTTATTCAGTGATAAAGCTGAATGGATTGTCTTAGCTATCTAGATTTATTCTTAACTATAAATATTTCATTGGAATTTGTGGGTTTTAAAACTAAGCATAATGCTTCCAATTATCTCACAAAATCTACATGTTTTGTTATTCATAAAAAAATGTTATTCATTAGTTAAAAATGACAAATTTTTTCTAGATCCTTTACACAAAATCTCCTTTTGACAACCCCAGACTGTCTGATTCAAAATACAGTCACAAGAGCACAATAGCGATTCACATAAGCCCTAATGGGATTTGAACTGTCACTTGACTGTCTTTGAGACAGCAGAATGCAGTTGGACAAGATGAGACTGTTTCCTCATTGGTGACAGGCTAGGAGTGACACAACGGCATTTGCTCAAACTGTGCTTTTAAAGCTAAAGGTTTTTTCCTTTTAATTTAAATCATTTATACAAGGCAGAAATGTAACAATCCAGTAAATACTTTTGAATAAGAAAATGTGGAATATAAAACAATATATAATTGTTTTATATTCTTATTCCAAAAGTTGCAATAATGTCATGGAAGCTGAACAGATGAGATGCTTGAAGACAAATATGACACATGAGGACTCACACACTCACTTTTACTTAGGTTGGCTTACTAGATAATCATCTCACCATATGCAAAATGTATAGACTTTAGAACAAATGTATAATTTTAGGAGATGTTTGCATGAAACTCACAAAATAAACATAATTAACTTATTTAAATAACTTATTTAAGCCTTCATGGATGAATTTCTACTGTTGTTAAGGGCAATTCAAATTACATTCAAATCATATAGCTCTAAAGCCATGAGGAACAAGAAGATATGTACGTGTATGTACGTATGCATGCATGGTTCATTCCAAAACAGCTCTTTATTTTGGCATGGCACAGAGCGTAAATAGCATCAAATAGTAAATAAACAGTGGTTTGGAATTAAACATGCTTATGTGTAATAATAATTTAACAAGTTACTTAATAGCAAAAAGCAAAAGAATGTTCATTTAACTTGTTCTGCCAGGTATAACCATGAAACCAATGTGTAAAGTAATCACATGGCATTGTAAAAGGTCCCAAGCAACCAAAGGTAAAATGGTCTACCATTTTCTTTGCTTAAACCTGGTTTAATTCACAGGAGCTACTTACCTGGAGCTGACATGATTCAGCAAGATGTGTAAATACACTTTTTGTCCTTGTTGAGACGGGTATCTGCAATACAAAAATACAGGCATATAATGGAAAAAAAATTCTAAAAAAAAAAGAAAAAAAAGTAGATCCTTTTTTCCACTGCAAGAGATTTGAGAAATACAATATTGGGACTATGGTAATGCAAATATTTAACCAAAACTCTATACTTTTAAATCTACACAGGAAACACTAATCAAATCCATAGTTTCTATGTTCAAAGTGTTTCCTGTAGTAAGCAGGATTTACTTATTAATCTGTACAACAACTACTATGATATTATCAACAGTAATATTAGTTTAATTCATACACTTATGTTAAGTAGGCTAAGGTAATAATTAAACTAATATTACTGTTGATAATATTATTATATTACTAACATTTTGCCTTTACATAGCATAAACAGGAAATAATGCAGGATCATTTTAAAAAAAGAAAATAAAAAGACCTTTATTTTTCTAATCTATTATATAAACAAAATTACTTCATGTTGAACAGTGTAATGAATGTTTTTCCATCACAATCTATTCCAGTTTTATTGTCACATACAGAGCGCAAGGTCAGCTATTGTACAACGCCTCTGGAGCAGGAAGGGTTAAGGGTCTTGCTCAAGGACCCTACAGTGGCGGACTGTAGTCTAGGTCTTCCTTGACGCTGGTGGGGCTTGAACCAAGGTCTTTCTGGTCTCCCGATCAACAACTCAGTACCTTAGCTATTTGAGACACCAGTGCACCAGTTACCCCAGAAGTGGATTCCGAGAAAAAATTCCCTCACATAGCCAGACCTTCAGAAAGACAGTAGAAGGTCTGAACTCCAAAGCGAACAGTTGACTGACATGAAAAGCAATCAATCTGTACAGTTTCATTTTTAGGTGTGAAAATGTGCAGCAACCCCTAAAAAACAGACCTGTGTGCAACCATAGATACCTTATAGGTACCTTTAATACTTTAACCTTATATTTACAAGTGTATAGCATAGATGTCTATCCAGAATTTAGCTATTCAATAGCAGGGAGGGGGGGAAATCACACACGTCTTCTGCAAACTTGGTAGAAGTCATGTATTACTTTATAAATCCAGAAAGATCTAAACTTCCGACCACCAGAATTCTGTGCAGCAAATTATAGCTTCTCAACCCGGTCCATGATGTGCCTATACATCCTATAGATTCCTGTCAGGTACACGTCAGCGCTTAATGCTGTTACTAATGCTGTTATCTGTCAATAGAGCAGAAAGGTTGACATATACTTTACATACCACAAGCCAACATCACACAACACACTGCAAACAAAATGTCCGCTGTTCAGAGCTTAAACGCGGGAATAAACACGTGATTTTATTATGGGGGGGGGGAATTAACTTTCTTTAGGAGCACCATGAGAGCAATGGAGAGGGGCGTGTAGGAGGAGGGTGGGTACAGCCCCATATCTGGGGTAATTAAAACCATTCCAGATAAGCATGGTTGTTTACGGCTCGCAAGATATGTATTAGTAACCCATTAAATGTAATAGTAACCCACATTTCATTTATATTACATTAACAATATAATACAAACCGAGATATTTTTTCATCTGGAGCAAGTTTGTATGTTTTTTATGGAGGGAGATCATCCTGTAATTCATGTCCAGTTCTGGCACTGGGATGCTGGCCAGCTTGTGTAACCCAGGACACACGGTGTGTTTAGATAAACTAAACGCTACTGGAACATTATAATGTTCACCCCGCCTACCGTACAGAAAAGACTTATAATCTTTGGATTATTAACATCTTTATTTAATGTTTAATCTGCAGACAGAATAGTGAAGATTATAGTTAATTTCTCTAATGGCACTGAAAGCAGTAGATTACAATTACAATGGTCAACCATTTGGAGAGGAAAGGAAGCCATGTTTAACTCAACTTTAATACATCCAGTCTGGTATAGATCATTTCCCAACATTCTTGTAAATATAAATGTAATACTGTCGTTTAATCAGTAGACTTTCCCCGGAAATGAAGTGCCCCCACTTCCCAAAGGATACAGTCGGAACATTGCGCTTTTACTGCAATTGGGTCGCCTGCATTTATTTTAGCCTTATTACTGATCCAATACAAGAAACAAAAGAACTTACCGTTCCGTTTAGTAGATGGGTTTCCTTTACTGATCCACTGTGGAAAGTTTCTTCGTGTTAAACTTTGAACACTTAAAGGCGATCACGGAAAGACAAACCTGCTTCTGTGATTTGGGTACACAGCGGACCTGAGTGAGACCTATTAAATAGTCCGCCCAAACAAGACATTTTCCCTCCCACGCCCTTCACTGCTAGAAACACCTCCGTTTCTGACGTGTTTTACAGGAGGAAACTTACCGGACCTTCGACGGAAATAACAGATAACAACAATACAGAACAAACACACTTGTTTACAAACAAATAGGCTCGTCACACCGTGTGCGCTTTCTATCCCAGATATTATTGTACTAAAGCATTTAACCGTAGCACTATTATAGTTTCGATTTTTCAGGAGGTCTCGTTTCTATCCACATTAATAATAACCAATTTGTGAAAAGTGCGCGCCCTCTGCAGGTATAT
>JAOTRA010000034.1:5796358-5822638 GCA_026260255.1 Pseudolaguvia tuberculata
GAGGAAACCGGAACACCCGGAGGAAACCCACGCAAGCGCGGGGAGAACATGCAAACTCCGCACAGAAAGATCCCGGCGGGATTCGAACCTGGGACCTTCTTGTTGTGAGGCACCTGTGCTATCCACTGCGCCACCGCGCCGCCCAGCTCTGGACATTTTTACTCTATATGGATTTAATATGAATGTGCAGATAAACTTACAGATTCATTACACTAAAAAGACAGCTGGTGGATACAGGTTGTAACACTGTGCTGTGCTTTAGTAAATTGTCGTGTTTCTAAGGGCAAAACATTTTGAACACTTTTGTACTAACACTCTTGTACACTTTACTATCCTATAAGGACGCAGGAAGACCGACTCGCCATACATGGGAGTGGTGGAAAGCAGTGTGATTTTAAATAGTCAAAGGATAAACACTGACGTAGTTATTTAACATTATTTAACTTAAATAAGGAGAGGGAGGCTAGGTTGAGATGGTTTGGACATGTGCAGAGGAGGGACATGCAGTTAATTGGTAGAAGAATGCTGAAGATGGAGGTGCTTGGCAGAAGGAAAAGAGGAAGACCAAGGAGGAGGTTTATGAATGTGGTGATGCAGGTAGTTGGGGTGAAAAAGGCAGATATAGAAGACAGGGTAGTGTGGAGAAGAGTGATCCGCTGTGGCGACTCCTAACGGGAGCAGCCAAAAAGAGAAGAAGAATATCCAGATAAATATCAAAACATTATACAACCATAATGTTATTATTACAATATACTTGTTTAAAAATCAGGAAGTGCTTATCTAAACTTTAGTATGTCATTTCAGACGGACCCCTGGTCATCAATAGCCATTCTTACGATTGGTTACCACGGTAATACATATTAGTGCGTGTTGCTAACATTGCACTTCCCCCAATAAAGAAGTTAAAAAGGTATAAAATTAGTTGAAAAAAACGCTGAATGATTAATGTCTGTTATATAGAAGGTGAAGGAGGAAGTGTGTATTTTCTAGACAGATCATGTACACCCAACTGTCTATATCCTAGCAAGAGTTAAACTTAAAAGAAGGTTCATTCACCAATACCCAAATTTGCCTATGACACCAGCTCTCAGATGAAAATAATTAACCTTCTCACTTTTCTGCAGTATGCAAGAATGTATTTTTATCTAGGCTTCTTTTTTCCTGCTCTTTTGTTAAAGGTTTGCTGTTTTCAAATAAAAGGTGCTTGCGAAAGCTTTACAAAATAATTATTCCCTAATTCAGGGTCACAGGGCTCTGCTGGAGCCTATCCCAACAGCTTACAATTAAAATGTCTCTATTCACTGTTGACTCAGATAAACATGTGTCATTAAGCAGAGAGACAACGTTATCCAGAGCAACATACATTTCTTTTATTTGTTTATTCATCAGAGCACATGATTAAGAGTCGAGCTCTGCGGTAGCAATGACAGTTTGCTGTTCTGGGGAATCGAACAGGTGATCATCTGATGAGCAGGCCAACACCTTAACCGCCTAGCAATTTTTGATTATTTTTTAAAAAAATTATGGCA
This sequence comes from Pseudolaguvia tuberculata, assembly GCA_026260255.1. Classification (NCBI taxonomy): domain Eukaryota; kingdom Metazoa; phylum Chordata; class Actinopteri; order Siluriformes; family Sisoridae; genus Pseudolaguvia; species Pseudolaguvia tuberculata. The sequence goes on from JAOTRA010000034.1 coordinate 5,797,888, forward strand.
ACTTTTTATTTTAAATCTGGAAGCTCTGTCTTTTCTCGGTGCAGAATGTCTCTGAAATAGCATATAACCATAGTATGCTTTTAAAAAGTTTGTAAAACTATTCAGACAATCCAATATTTCCCCCATGGGCTTTGAAGTTATGATTATGCATATGATGGACACTAAGATGGTTTCAGGAGCTTATGGAAGAACCGATTCATCATAATTGACCATGTGAGCAGCTTCAAGTACTTGTTTCTTGTGTTTTCCAGGACTACCAAGCTGCCAAATACTCTTAAATGCTAGGATAGAACACAGCAATTAAATGTAAGTCTTTCTGGGAGAAGACATTTGCTAAACGCTGGCAATGTAATGTAAATGCAAAAAGTTACACAAGAAATTGCCATCCAATTTTTTTTCAAGCTACCATAATGACATGTCAATTCACTATGTCACGATGGAGGTTCTAGTTTATTATAAATTGTCCATAGGAGTGAATGTCTGTGGTTGTTTGTCTATGTGTGCCCAGGGTGTACCTGGTAGGCTCCAGTAAAACACCCAAATTAAGGAATACGCTGGCCAAGTTATAGTTAAGGTCCTTGCCCAGGCAGCCCAGACGTGGCAAGTTATTGGACCTGGGATTCAAACCCACATTGGTCCATTTTATAGTCCAACACTTACCAGTGTATTTAAAAACAGTTAAACCCTCCTGTGAGAAGGTCCCAGGATCTTTCTGTGTGGAGTTTGCATGTTCTCCCCGCACTTGCGTAGGTTTCCTACAGGCACTCCGGTTTCCTCCCACAGTACATAAAAACCATACGGATTGGTGATTGTAAATTGTCCATAGGAGTGAATGTGTGTGTAAATGGTTGTTTGTCTATGTGTTGCCCTGAGATGGATTGGCGACCCGTCCAGGGTGTACCTCCGCCTCTCGGGCCCATGTGTGCTGGGATAGGCTCAGCAGAACTCTGTGACCCCGGATTCGGGAATAAGCGGGTAAGAAGATGAATGAATGACTGAATAAACCCTCCTGTTCTGGGTTAAAAACACTGACCTCTTTTGGAGATGGGATATAACCAGCGTAGGCCAACACAAAGCTACAGAACTTGTTAAAATCTTCCACTGTCCTCTTTCGTCTTTCTGGTGGCTGAAAAAACCCCACGACATTTACAGTTAAAGATATGAAGTACTTTATAGCGCCAAGGACATTAAAGGGTTAAAAGCGGTCTAGTTTATGCAGCTTACCAAAGGCTCCGTTTTGCGTTTCAGTAATGAATCTATAGGAGACAGAAGAGTAAACATAGGTTTAGTATATTTATTCTACATTTATTTACAATAACATTTGTTTCATTTCTGATTAATATATTTTTTTACTTAACAATAAAGAGTTTAGGCGTGTGTGTGTGTGCGCGCGCGGCGTTGTCGTTAGCATGTAGCTTAACCCGGACATGCTAATCAGCACACACACACACACACACACACACACACACACACACACAGAGTTAACGTTAATTTCGACGACGACATGTCATGTTTTAGTTCAGGTACATTTATAAACACTGTTTAATAGTTTAATCTGGAACATAACACTCCGGATCTTGTCGTTCGACTGCTTTCTATCTGCGAGTGTTCGGCGGGATAACACATGGCGAAAGTCTAACAAACCTCAGAACGTTGGAACATCTTGAACGTTACAGTTTTTTCTAACAGAACACAAAATAGTTTCATAGTGTCTAATTTAGATTTTTCTTTAACTTAAAAACACCGAACAAAACAAGTTGATCGGTTAACTTATCTAGCTAGCACATCAGCTAACTCGATGTTGACAATAAACGTTAGCATGGCTGGCTTAGGACACCGATTTAACAAGTTCTCCTTTTTAAGTTAATACAACTATTTACAGTGAGGAAACCAATCAGTGTCAAATTATATAATGAAATAAATAAAACAGTTTGTGTTTATTTAAACTGGACTCGGAACATTTAAAGTTGCGACGGTGAGACCCGTTTAACCGTCGTGCCGCCGAAATGCTAGCGGAGTCTCAGGCTAAAGCGCTATTGACACCACGGGATAGTTGATGCTAATCGGCGTCATAAAGGACACGGATACGGTTTTAATGCAATAATTGTAAACAAGCACTATTATTTAACAGCTGAACTTTTACTGCATGACTGCCGAATTTAATCGGAAATCTTTACGTCGAATCAACGATACATTAACGTAGCAACGATGTCCAACTCGACTTTCTGTTGTTACATCAACAAACACCATCACAAAATAGTGAATAAACTATAATCACGGATGTAAATGTAATCCCAAAATAAAGATATTATACAATTAAGCATAAATCCGAATTCGGTTAAACTCGATGCTGTTTATTCAAGTTAGCATTAAACCACTACGTGGCTAACAATCGCCGGCTAACGCGCTCATCGGTACCATACAGCACCATTAATTGTAGATCGTGGTGATGTTTCTTACAGAAAACGTAGTAAATGTTCTTACCTTGGTGCTCAGACATTATTTCGAGCATTGTCACCTCAGCGATGAGGTTCTTTCAACTTTGTTGGCACTAAGCAGCAGCGTTTATTTACCGGCTTGTAGCTAACAAGCTAAAGCTAACACTTTTCCTTCCACACACGCACCACAAAAAGTCGATTTTTCTCTTTCGTTGCTCTGTAAAAATGTCACCAAACGGATTCGAAACGCCAACCGAGTTCGTGTTTTAGCCAGTAGATCATCGATCCGCTAGAGATTTTAACTATGCAGATCCATTTTCCATCCCATGGCGTTGCGTAAATAAAGTGCAGCTCGACGCTCCGAGTGCGCGAGCATCCTGCAGCTCCTGATCATTCCGGCTGGGTTAGCGTTCTTTTTTTAATCACCGATCCGTACAAGTTAACAAAGAATTCTCTTTTTATTTATCAAAACTGGAAAACTTCATTAAACTCGGTGTATGCGCATATCCCTCCTCGCCTCGCCTCCCTCAAGCGGTCGATGTCAACGTCGGACCGAGAAAAGCCCCTTGCGGTTTTACCCCCACCCTTACAAATCCGTTCACTATGGCATTATGGGAAACGTAGTCTTGTATACAGCGCGACAATCGTTTTCTTTAAACACATTTGACTAAAAGTTGTAAGCACTTTACAAAGAGTCAGAAGTTCATATATGTTTGTTATAATATAGCGTCAAATAGATTCCGCACATGTACACTTCATTGTGAATAAATAGTCCAGTCTGATTGCTTAGGATACACATTAGTTTTACTTCGGCTTAGACAGTAGTTCCGGCTGTGACGCAACATTTAGTTGATATCAATGCGCTCGTTGTAATACGTTGTTTATACTGTAACCCCGCTTTCACAGGAACTAAATGTAAAGTAAAAAAAAACCCTTTTAATAGTATTGTCTATTTATAAAACAGGTAATTTATTGTTATTTGGACCGCCTTTATTGCTAGTAATATTGTACAACGGGGCCGGCTCAGTTGTACATGTGCGAGAGATCTGCAGGGTGGAAGGCAACATCAATAGTCTAAAATACTAAGAAATCTTAGCTGCCTCTTATATTCGAACCATAAAAGAGGCCATATTCTACAGCAGGATGGTGCTCCATCGCATACTTTCATCTTCACATCAAAGTTCCTGACGGTGAAGAAGATTAAGAAATATGTTCCAGGATTGGCCAGCTCAATGATTGAACATCATCTCTTTTTTTTGCCTTGTATGGAATTAGTATGCTGGTGTTTCTTTTGTTATTAATTTATAACCTTTAGTGAACATGTATTATACAATAACATTTTAGATGTTCGTGTTTCATGTTGTATACAATGATTATTTTATATAAAGAGTTAAATAAGTAAAAACAATAAAAGTGGACAGAAAAACAACCAATAAACACGTTTGTATTGTTATTATAAAATATTTATTTGAATATGACATCATTCATGAATTCATTCATTTGATTTCTAAACTGCATATTTTCTAATTTGAGGTCACATGGGTCTGCTGGAGGTGTGGGTACACTCTGGACAGGTCACCAGTTTATCACAGGCCAAACACAAGGATGAATAATAAACACACATAAGACAGTGTATCATTAGATATGTACATTAGAAATTAAGGAAACTAGAAATTGTCTTAGAAGAACGGATACATGGAGGTGATAGGAATTTTTTATTTGAAAAAAGAAAAGGACCTACTGAAAGAAATGGATCAGATCCTGGAGAACTAGTAAAACAATGCAGGCACTTTGATGCCAAACCATTTGAATACTCAAAAACAGACAATCCTAAAACAGACCATTGGATGAAGAACAGATCAGTAGTGGTATGAGTTTGCTTACAGCCACAACCTGTAGGCTTGCCAGGGCTGTCCGACTCCACTATATTCAAAATTCTCAGCTAAAGGTTTTCTCTTCAGCCAGTCTCACAAAGCAACAGAGGCAAACGAGGAACATCTTAAACTAAGATTAAGGGTGTGGTTGACCCTGTTGCCATGCATGATGTCAGCATGCTTACTATGCACACAGTAATTGAAGGAGTCGTCAGAGATTCAAAAAGTATTGTTAAGTGCAATACTATGTTGGGACAGCATGTTCTTCCCACCCTTTCGTTGGTTTTTCCCGGTTACTCTGGTTTCCTCCCACAAGCCAAAAACATGTACATTAGGCTGATTGGTCATTCTAAATTGCCCATCGGAGTGTATGTGTGTGTGAGTGATTGTTCATCTATGGCTGCGAAGGACTGGCAAACTGGCTAGGGTGTACCCCTGCCTCTGGCCCTATGTGTGCTGGGAAACCTCTGTGACCCAGAATTAGAGAATAAGCGGGTAAGAAGATGAATGAATGTTGTCGTTCGTCAAATAAGGATTTTCTAAAACAAATATAAAATATAAACGTGATAGTATTAAATTAATAAAGTAATTTACTAACGTTTGCAATAGTCACGCAGGTCCACACTCATGCACAGTAGGTGGCGGTAATGCACCTTACCGTTGGATGCTATCCGCAATAAAAGAAGAAGAAGAAACACACACACACACACACAGACACACAGACAAAGAGAGAGGTTTGGACGAAGCGCAGTAGAAGATGTGTAGAATATAGTTGTCGGTGCTATATGCGGATGTAGAAGCAAACTATCAGTTTGACTGGACTGTCTAACTGTTTTAGTCTGATCTCACCATGCTGTCCGAGGTGTTACAGGAAACGGAACCGGAAGGATTGGTGATAATTAGAGGTGATCATATAAACATCATCATGAGTATTCAGCTGTTACATTACACTGTGTAAACATTTATCCTACAAATGTGTGTGTGTGTGTCGTTTCTCTCCCAGATACTGCCTGCTATTCGGGTCGACGCCTGGCTAACTATTATATAAATTGCTCATTAAAAAGGTGAGGATGGCAATTCATTCGTTCATTAATTCACTCATTCATTCACAGTATTTGGCTGACGCTCTTATCCAGAGCGACTGACATTTGGTCTCTTTTTTATTTTATTTATTTATTTATTTTTTTACAACTGAGCAATTGTGGGTTAAGGGCCTTGCTCAAGGGCCCACAGTGGTTTCTTGGTGGAGGTGGGATTCGAGCCCCAGTTTTTCTGGTATTAGTCCAACACCTAGGCCACTAGGCTACCATTTCCTTACATTCATTCATATTCAGTGTTATATCAGAATATATTTCTTCATTTTTATGGAAGTGGTGACCTAGTTGTTAAGGTACCGGGGTTCGATTCCCACCTCCAACAAGCAACCACTGTGTGCCCTTGAGCAAGGCCCTTAACCAACAATTGCTCAAATGTAAGTCGCTCTGGATGTAAGGTCTGCCAAATGTTCGTTTTAGACTTTTCACCAAACAAATACACACAGATCCATTCATAGTATGTGAGTTTAATACAGCACTGCCTGTGGTGCAGTTCACGGCCATATTTCTGTCTGTTCCTGACTGTAGTGTAGTGTTCAGTCTTTTGTCGAAGAAACATGTCACCACCAGTGATTTAAGGGAAATGGAAAAGTGATTCATGAGGGAAAGTGAAAGTGTTAGGTGTTACCAAGTGGGCAACACTGGGCCCCTGAGCAAGGCCCTTAATCTTCATCTGCTTAGTTAATTTAAAAAAATGCCAGAAAATCCTCTTGGATGAGAAAATAAGTGTATAGACTTATTAAATAGACATAATATCTACTCAATGTTCAAATTAGTTAAACAAATGTAAGTATTGTTTTTGCTGTTTTTTAGGATGTGTGCATTAGTGTGCATCTTGTTTGTTTTAATTATGTCATTGATAAGAGATTGTAAATTACAATTACAGCATTTGGCCGATGCCCTTATCCAGAGCAAAGTACAACTGAGCAGTTGGGGGTTAAGGCCTTGCTCAGAGGCCCACAGTGGTGGCTTCGTCCCGCTGTGAATCGAACCCCAGTCTTTCTGGTATCAGTCCAACACCTTAACCACTAAGCCCATTTTCTTACTGATTTATGTTTACAGAAAAATCTAATGTTTGCAGCTCCAATTGTTAAGGTCTTTCTACTTGAAATTCATAACATCTTTTGTGGTATACTTGACATTAAAAAGAAAAAATCTTTTTAAGAGGAGATACTGTCCATGTGTTGGGGTTTGACGTTCCAGAACAGAAATTGTGTGCCAAACTGGACAGCAGTTGCTTGAATTTGTAAGTATTATCAATGATCTGTAAAGTTGTTCCTTTTATATTTCTTGTAGTGTGTATAGTAGTATACAGTATTTTGTCAGTGAGCAGTCACAAGACTACATATTGTTGTAATTTGTCTTGTTAGGCTTTACTTTCATGATGCATACAATGACCCTTTGGGCTGGACCCAGTCATCATCATTCACAGCAAAGCATTTTAGTGCAGCAAAAATCACACAGCTTCTTCAGAAGACACAACATACCAAACCCTCAGTACTCTTCATTGACTCTCTGTCTTGGGTTTTGAGACATCATGACCCTGTTGTTGTCTGTCAAGAACTTCAGATGCTCAGAAAAGGTTTGTCATTTTAGCAAAAACTTTAATCCTAATTCCTCATTTTTAACCGCTTACATTTAGTTTATTTGCAGACTAACTTGTACAGGCTTCTAGACAGATGGATTTGGTAATTGATGTTCTGCCTGCAGATAATGTGCAGTTTAGGGGAGATTCGGTATGTTGGTAAACATATATAAGTATTATTTAATGATTGTTATGACCTGGGAAAACTCGTTAGTTCATGTTAAACAGGAAAATGTTATCACTTTATCACACAGTAAAAAAATAGGTAGATCACAAGATCCCCTATGGGATCACAAAACATAACTCAAACCCTTCTACTGTGTAACCCATGTAACACATTTAGGCTGACACCTGTATTTCTCTCCTTGGCAAGCAGGAGGTTCTGTAAAGAACATTTTTGGTCTCCTACACACAGACATGCATAAGCCAGGCATCGTAGCAGCTCTAAGCCACTTAGCAAGCACTTTAATTACTGTTGCATCTGTAAACAACGCACGCTATGCTGTGGCTAAGATCTCACAACGCAAAAAATCAGGAAAAGTTATGGAGAAGGTAATGAATAATTTCATAGTTTATAGGTGTATGTTTTGTATTAACCTGATGAGAACTTTTTTTTTTATTTAAGGAGGAATGTTTTAGTTTAACAGAAGACTTGACACTATTGGAGACTAAACCCAGTCAGTCTGAACCTGATCAAACAGTGGTGCACATGGAATCTGAGGTGAATATCAGTATCAGATCTTTTCTCTATGACAAGGGGTATGCTTTCTCTTATTTTATTTTTTATTTCAAATGGGCCAAAAACGCTTTTGGGTTTCATTTGTGCTCCGAGCCTATTTTCACCTGGTCGCTTCATGCATTCATTGTGTGATCCGATCTCTCTGCTAAGCTGAAATGATCCACACCATTACTTGTTTTACTTGGGTTTGTTAATTTATGCTTCCCCACCAAGAGGCAGTAATTACAGTATGTGTTGCATTTTTGCTATTGGCAGTATTAAATGTTACGAGCCAGCAAACATCTTTGTGTGACTTGCGCAAATCAATTCGGCTTAAAAAGGGTGACCTATACATTAGTTCGTATAGGTCACCTGTCCATCACATTCCTAGATGCTGAAAATTTTAGATTTAGTATCTGCATATTAATTTCCCTTTTACCTGGATAGGCCAGTTTGGATAATGATGTTTGGTGGTGCAGTCACAGTGCCACTTTAAGTTGAGGTCTGGTCTCAAATTCTTAAATCCAACTATGGCAAACAACGACTTCATGTAGTTTGCATCAAGGGCAGTGTCAGTTTAAAATCAGTTTGTTCCATTAAAGCATTATACAATTGTCACCTAGAATTTTGTTGCAACAGTTTATGGATGATCCATATATATATATATATAGTATAAAGTATAAATATTTGTGTGCAACCAGGTTTTTTTTTTTTTTTTTTTCTCCCCCTCTCATGCCTCTTTTTAGGTGGATCCAACATCAAACTTGACATTTAATCTTCGCTTATCTGATACGGAAAGAGAGGCAAAAGAAAAGGTTGCTCTGCCCTTTGTCTTCAGTGCCGAAAAGTAAGATAATTGATGTTAAAACTTGCTATTTGGAGGTTTTAAATTTAGTTTATTCATGTTTAGAACAACTCACGGTTGACTTCATTTCCTTTATTTGAAGTGCTGTAGGAACTGCTTGTTCTTTAGTTGTGTTAAATGCAGTATAAAAAAAAGGTTTAATGGGGAAGTGGTGGCTTGGTCTGTTGGCGTTGGACTGATAACAGAAAGATTTGGGTTCGATTCCCAGCACCACCAAGCAACCACTGTGAGCCCTGTACAAGGCCCTTAACATCCAATTGCTCAGTTGTAAGTCGCTCTGAATTAGGGTGTCTGCCAAATGCTGTAAATGTAATGTTTGTTTTTTTTACATTCTGCAAACAGAAAATCTGCCTTTTTGAAACACGGCCGAGGTACTGGACGTATTATGTATGAACCTGATGCCAATGATGACTTTGACGAAGACCCAGATGATGACCTCGATGTCTGAAGGGTCCCCGTAGAAGTGCAGAGGCTTTGCTGAGAGACTGAGATGTAAAATGTCAAATATATAGCTCAACTAACAATGTGGTCTGTGTGTAATTCTAAAATGTTTTTTGAGAGGGACTAGTTTGTCACCCTACTGAGAGCAGTATGTAAACTGTTTTTTGTCAAAGCAGGTGACATTAGCAGCAGAAAGTCTTTTTTCCCTACCAGACATTTTTTATTTATTGTTTTGCAAGTGTACATGAGTTGTCCAAATTATTTCCAATTCAAAGGATTTATTTTTATGATTCCAAAACATGTATGTTTCTTGTCATTTATAAATCAGGTGTTGACTAAGTCTAAATAAATAATACATTTATTTAATTTTTTTGTGCATGTGCACTGTCTGTCATCATATGTCATGTTTTTGGAAAAAAGTCAACATATATCCGTGTCACACACATGCCAACCCTAAACACTATTTTTGTTTACTTTCAGTCCCTACTTTGTACACTTTGGGTGGATATTAAATTCCAAATTTTTTTTGTCAGCTACAGGCTTATACACAGTATATATAAAATGTTTTTCTTCACATATCTTGGTAAGTTGGTGGTCAGTGCGCAGGGTCAGCTATTATACAAGCAACCCTGGAGCAGGAAGGGTTAAAGGTCTTGCTCAGGAACCCAACAGTGGCAGACTTGAGCCCAGGTCTTCCTGGTCCACCTTAACCATTTGAGCCACTGACTTGCTGGTCTGTTTTATTATTAACATTTGTTTTATTTATAAATGTCAAAATATTTTTGTCTAATAAAGTAACTGAACTAAGTGGCGCGGTAGCGTAGTGCTTAGCATGGTCGCTTTAATCTGGGTACTCTGGTTTCCTCCCACAGTCCAAAAACATGCAGATTAGGTTGCTTGATGATTCTAAATTGTCTATAGGAGTGAATGTGAGTGGTTGGTTGTCTATGTGTGGCCCTGTGATGGACTGGTGATCTGTCCAGGTTGTCAGGGTGCCAGCAGACCCTGTGACCCTGAATTAGGGAATAAGTGGTTAAGAAGATGAATGAATGTAACTGAAGTTTCTATTACTATTTTCTCCCAATTGCTAATCAATAAATTGTAATGAAACCCATAAGTTGTCTCTAGCTTGAAAAAAACAGCTCTCTTTTCTGGGACTGGATATAAGAAATATTTCTTCTTACTTTTTCTTATAATGATAAATAAATGGATTTTATTTATTTATTTATTTTTAATAAAGAACGATATTATTCAATACTGAAATTCTTAAAGAATATTTAATGGCGGTTTTGCCAAAAGCTCTTGTATGTTCAGACGTGATAAGATTAAATATTATTATTTGGATTAGTGTCTTTATTTCCCTTGTAATTGTTTGTCTGTGTAATTTAAAAATTGCACAGTTAGAAAAAAACCGGTTTGAGGTGAGCTTTGACGGAAGTGACGGCGGTTTGACTGTGTCGACACGCAGCGCTGTTCCGGGTTTAGTTTGAACTGTGTCTCCGCTCCGATTCTTTAGTAACTGAGCTTCACTCTTCAGTGATGAGGAGCGGAAAAAAACGCGTATTTAGCGCCACGTTGTTTGGATCGTTTGTGTTTTGGTTGTTGTAGCCTGGACCTCCATGTCACTTGAACAGGTCCTGCTGCTCCGCGTCCTCAGCCGCTTCAGTCACATTGCTAGCGAGTTGTGTGCTTTTCGGTAAACGGGACATTTTTCACTGAAGACAAACGTCACATATGCACTTTCAGTTTCTGGCGTTGAACCAGAGAGATTTATAAACGGAGATTAATGTTTATTGGCTTTTTTTCTGGAAGCTACACGTTGTAAATGATCGCCCGGATCTCTTAAGGTTTCAGCTAGCGGACGAGTGATTAATATACGGTGTGTCTAAGCAGAACTTCTTCTCGGTGTTATGGTTGACATGCTAAAGACTCGCCAGTGTCTCCTGTGTGTCCGCACTTTCTTTGGCGTGACGTCCAAGTTATGGAGTTTATTTTTGTACGTTCTCAGGAAACCACTGAAAACGGTATGTAACAATGTTACTGGAGATTCTGGAGAAATATGAAAATATCTAATACACGACTAAGATTTCCTTTATTTCTTTTTTTGCAATACACACAACAGCTTTAACCTTTATGCGCTTAATGACTTAAAGTTTACTAACAGTAACCCCCCCCCCCCGCTCCCCCTCCCCTCCTCGCTCCCCGGGCACTCGCACCTGTTCATACTGATATTTGGTGTCACACTTGGGCGAATAGTTATAATACTGTTAACCTTCGATCTGTTATTAAGCGTGTTAAAGTATATCACTTTTCCTGATTGGCTGACTGAATCACATGTCCCGCCCACTTTTAAATGTAGAAGCGTTCTTGTCTCAGTTCAGGCTTGATAATCATTCATTCATCTTCTTACCCGTTTATTCCCTAGTTCGGGGTCTGCTGAATCTTATCACAGCGCACATAGGGCGAGAGGCAGGGGTACAACCTGGACAGATAGCCAGGTCGCCATCTCAGGGCCACATATAGACAAACAACTACTCACACATTCATTCCTATGGGCAATTTAGAATCACCATTTAACCTAATCTACATGTTGGGAGGAAACTGGAGTACCCGCAGAAAACCGGCAAACACATTGTTTCACAATAACTGTAAGCCTGATTCTGTTTTTAATAAGCATAGAATACAAGTGCCTGAACCGTCTTTAATATTTAGATAGATAGAAACTTTATTTACGAGGTTAGAGTTAGAATGCAAATAATTATTTTAATTCAGTCACAAATAGATTAAATGTAATTTAATCACAAATTAAAATGTAATTTTAATGTAAAAGTCATTTCCCCTTCTAATTATGTTAATGATTCATATTGTACAAAAGCCTGGGACAGCACATATAGGATATTTTTGAAGACAATGTGAGTGAGACTAGGTTGAGATGGTTTGGACATCTCAGAGGAGAGACATGCTGTATATTGGTAGAAGAATGCTGAGGATAGAGGTGTGCAGGAAGGGTGGAGCAAGTGGAGAAGAGTGGCAGGAGTGATTTGTGATCGGAGAGTCTCTACAAGAGAAAGGGGAAAGGGAAAGTTTATAGGACTGTAGTGAGACCTGCAATGTTGTACGATTTAGAGACAGTGCCTCAAAAAGACAGGAGGCGGAGATAAAGATGTTGAGATTTTCATTGGGAGTGACCAGGATGGACAGGTTTGGACTGAGTTTATTAGGTGGCTGCGCATGTAGGATGTTTTTGAGAGGCTAGGTTGAGATGGTTTGGACATGTGCAGAGGAGAAACATGCAGTTGGTAGAAGAATGCTGAGGATGGAGGTGCCGGGCAGGAGGAAAAAGGGAAGACCAAGGAGGAGGTTTATGGATGTGGTGAGGGAAGACATCCAGGTAGTTTGGGTGTAAGAGGCAGATGTGGAGGACAGGGTAGTGTGGAGAAGAGTGATATGCATTGGCGACCCCTAACGAGAGCAGCCGAAAGATGATGATTTTGGAATTTTGGTTAGTAGGAATTTTGGTTCTAGATTCTCAGCTAGAAGGCCCAGTATCGATTCCCGGGCTGATGCCTTTCTGTGGGGAGTTTGCATGTTCTTACCATGCTAGAGTTTTCTCCCACAGTCCAAAAACAAGCATGTTCAGTTGTTTGGTGATTCATATTTTCCGTGAGGTGAGTGAGTGTGGCCCTGTGATGGACTGGCAACCTGTCCATGGTGTTGTACTTCTGCTGTTTGCTCTTTCAGAAGCTGGGATAGTCTCCAGCAGACCCTTGTGACCCTGAATTTAAGATTAAGCAGTTATAGAAGATGAATGAATGAATGAATGAATGAATGAATGAATGAATAATTTCTTGACCTATTCCTAATGCATTCTATGGCACTTGAAGAATATTGCAGTCATTCATTTTATTTATTTTATTTAAAATAAAAATGGTAAAATGAAGAAAACATAACTAATTATAGTTCTAAAATTCAGGCTGCATATCAATGTCCGGTTGCTGTTGATAGCAATGTTCTTAAAACCGATGAGACAGTTCCTAAAAATGATGAGTGCTTTTATTAATAACTGACAGATATTAGTGTCTGTTTTGACACAAGACATTTGACAGAACATTTAAATTACAGAATTAGTGTTATATTGTATTCCTACATTGAGTGCCTTTATTTTAAGACCACATTTTCACTGCTCAACCTCATCCTAATCCTCATCCTCATCCTCATCTTTGTCTATGTGTAGTACATGCAGTTCAGAAGCTCATGATGAGATAAAATGGTTGTTGGTGAAAGGATGTGAAAACCTGCTTCAGCAACCACACAGTCTGGAGTCTACCCTACACAGAAATAAACATTGAGTGTGTAAAGATTTATAGTTTCATAAGCATACTATTATGAATAACTATTCGTCTGTGTTTCTGTTTCTAACAAAAGTTTCTTGCACACGTCCAAATAAATGGCATATGTAACGGTCTTTAAGATATTTACAAAGCACAAATGCTCTTCAATTACACTAAATGTTGTTAAAAGGTTCAAGATGTTTTTTTTTTTTATCTCCGGTGTTTGTTTGATTCAACCAAGTTGTAGTCGCAAAAATCCCACAGGCGAAAACGGCTTAACAACTGGATAATGATACAAAGAGTCTAATGTGAACAAACTGGCTGGTTGCCATTCCCTAGCTTTCCACCAACCTGCATAAGTAATAACTGCCTTACCTGTTCTGAAAGAAAAACGAAAAATCTGACATTTTGGATTTCTTTACACTTTCTTGCCATTCACTGTCTTTGTTCTAAATTTTATATTCATTCATTCATTCATTCATTCATTCATTCATTCATCTTCTTACCCACTTATTCCCTAATTCGGGGTTAAGGGGGTTTGCTGGTGCCTATTCCAGACGAACAACCATTCACACATTCACTCTTATAGGCAATTTTAGAATCACCAATCAACCTAATCTGCATGTTTTTGGACTGTGGGAGGAAAGCGGCTGGCATGGGAACGCCTTGGTGTTCTCCCGGAAGAGCTGAAGGCAGTGTCTGGGGAGAGGGATGTCTGGGCAGAGAAAGATCCCTGCCCCGGAGATTGAACCCGGGACCTTCTTGTTCTGAGGCGACCGTGCAAACCACTAGGCCACCATGCCGCCCATTCTGTATATAGTATTTATATAATATTATCTATTCTAAAATAGTTAAAACTTTTAACTGACTGTAAAACTGACTATAATTTTTATAAAAATTATGGTTAGAAGATACTGTGGTGGCGTAGTGGTTAGAATGGTCGCCTCACAACAAGAAGTTCCCAGGTTCAATTCCCTGGTCGGGGATCTTTCTGTGCAGAGTTTGCATGTTCTTCCCGCGCTTATGTGGGTTTCCTCCGGGTGCTCCTGTTTCCTCCCACAGTCGAAAAACATGTACATTAGAGTCTAAATTGCCCAAGAAAAAACCCAAGCTATTAGGGTTGCACATGCCAGTGCATCCTTAGTGATGGTCACAAGCCCGGAGGTTAAATGGGAGGTTTGCGTTAGGAAGGACATCCAGCATAAAAACATGCCAAATCAAATATGCTGTTGTAAATACTAATGAGAGCATCTCACTGTGCTTGAGTTGGTTTACTCCGATTTGTAAAAACATGTGCATTATCTTTATTAGTGATTCTAAATTGCCCATTGTAGTGAGTGTAAGTGTGTGTGGCCCTGTGATGAACTGGAGACCTGTCCAGGGTGTAACTCTCCTGTCTTTTGCAATTTCAGAGAGCTTGGATAGGCTCCAGCAGAGCCCTGTGACCCTGAATTAGGGAATAAATGGGTATAGAAGATGAATGAATGAATTAATATCTAGAAGTTCTATTACAGACTGTATTAAAACCTGCTTCAGTAACTAACAGTACATTATTTATATTGGTGCCAAGTACAAACTTAGCTAACCTGTTTCCCAATTACCCAAGTAGTAATCAAACAATTACTAGTAATTAATCTTAAATAATTGAACATTCTTTTCATGTGTAAAATTGGCACGCTACCAGATTGAAATCAGTGGCTGATGCATCACGAAGAAAAAGAGCAAGCACATCTCGTGTAACGTGAGAGGGGAACCCATAGGGGTTATGCAGATATTTCTCCATGTTATGTTAATGAGCTGTCGGACGGCCCCTCAAAATGCGGGTGCCCTAAGCTATTGCCTGTTTTTTTCCCCATTGCTTGCCCTCTGCGTACACCCCAACTGGCATGGATTTAGAGACTAGAATTCTTTCTTTTATGACTTTAGATGCATGTTTTTCCATTAAAAAAATTCTCATGCAGTGAATCAATGTTAGACGCTACCAAGCCAGGTTACAGTCAGTCCAACTATTGACAAGGTCAGCGGGTCTTACAGACTCCGTGTCCATGTATTTAGTATGTGTCCAGCCACCAAACACCAGAACAAAACCTTCCTTTTAAAATGCCATTCACCCTGGCTACCCCTAATGTTTACTCACTGCATTCCCACTAACTCCTGCCCTTAAAGTTATATTTGGCACCAAAGAAAAGAGTTCAGGGATAAGGAACAGTGAACAGAAGTATAAGCACGCAATATAACAAGGAGGGAAGACTTATATTTTTAACATTGCAGTTGGGATCATGCCCCTTATCACTGACAGTCACGCACATGGAGACATTAGAAAAATGTTTGTGTGAATGTAAATTAAATATGTTAAATCCCAAAGATGGATGGATAGATTAATGTTTCATGCATGGTAGCTCACATTGTATGACACATTGTTGTGTTAGCCATTAATTCTGTGTTCTGTGATTGACAAGCTTCTAAAAAATAAGTGTCAACTGTAACCTGTTGAGGGTGGCGTGGTGGTGTAGCGGTTAGCACGGTCGCATCACAACAAGAAAGTCCTGGCTTCTTTTCCTG
This sequence comes from Pseudolaguvia tuberculata, assembly GCA_026260255.1. NCBI lineage: Eukaryota > Metazoa > Chordata > Actinopteri > Siluriformes > Sisoridae > Pseudolaguvia > Pseudolaguvia tuberculata. The sequence goes on from JAOTRA010000034.1 coordinate 5,813,796, forward strand.
GGCCGGGGATCTTTCTGTGCGGGGTTTGCGTGGGTTTCCTCCAGGTACTTCGGTTTCCTCCCACTGTCCAAAAACATGTACATAAGGTTGATTTATTAGTCAAAATTTCCCATGGGAGTGAATGTGTATGTGAGTGGTTGTTTGACTCTGTGTGCCCTGCGATGGACAGGCGAGCTATCCAGCTATCCCTGTTTCTTGTCCTTTGTGCACTAGGATAGGCTCTTGTGGACCCCCGTGATCCCCAGTTAGGGAATAAGAAGGTAATGAATGTAACCTGTTGAAAAAAATGGGTAACATAAGTTAAAAATGTGTAAACGATCCATTTCACTAAGATTCTTAATTCAAAATTTATTATCTCTATACTAAAAAAATATATGAAATATTTAAGGTAAGTAGTTTGTCAGAATCCTTAGTGTGGATCGTGTTCCTGGATTTTGATATATACATTTTACAATCCCATGAAACCACAGAAAAGACTATTCATTATGCAGCACAGCGATACTAGTTCTTTAACTACGAAAAAACCCGTCTTTTTATGTGCACTTAACTTAAACATCATTCATCTTAATTTGCCCTGCTGTGATGACAAGGGTCATGTGGCAATATCAAAATGGCTAAATTTTTGTAAATAGTTACAATTTCAATTTCAGGTAGAACCTACCTACAGATGTCATTGTCATATTCTGACTTGTTTTCCCTCCTTTCTAGATAATCCAATATCAGACGGTGCGTTATGATATTTTACCCCTGTCACCGCTATCCAGAACCAGACTCAGTAAGTTGGGGTTGTTGGTTTTTTTTTTTTTAATTTGTAAAAAGTCTTTTAGTGACTTGTGAGCTAGTGATTATTATTTGAGCTAGTTTGTTTTGTATGGACAGTTTTAGGAGGCAGCAAAAACCCGAGAGGAAGCCAGCTTCATATAAGCAGTTATTGTTTTGCTGTAGTTGTGTGAAAGTGTGCTTAGTACTACTACACACACTGCAGTAGTGTTCTTTAAAATATAATTCTAATACAGGATTTTTGACCCCTTCACTTTTCAGTTGTGATTAGAGATTGGATAATTTAACCTTTAAGTCAATAGAATTCAAAATATATAACAATGAATTAAAAAGTATTATGTTAATCAACTGTTGATGAATGCAATAAATCTTCTATGAATCAATAAGGGAAACAATTAAACAAATCTCTTCTAATATATCAGTAGTTTTTGGGTGCACATTTGAATATCCACATAATTCCAATGGAAATAGTTAAGTTAAGTAGATGTTTGCCACAGCCACAAATGCACAGTCAAATTGTTTTCTTTGCATACTCCGTAGGATGTTGGGGTCAGATGGCTGATTAAAACTGATACACTAGATCACACTAGTATAACAAAACCAAAAAAATGTAACATAGAAAAATGTATTTATTTATTTAAAAAAAAAAAATAAAAAAAATCAAAGAGCAAATGTGTCTGTTGTGTTTTAAAGAAACTGCTATTTATTTGCCCTTATTTATACAATGTTTTGATTGTATATTGGGTTTGTCTACAGTAATGGAAAAATAAATGCATCTGTTCCTAATCCAAGTGTGTTTGTATGTTTTGGCAGATGCAGTAAAGCGAAAGATTCTGGTTTTAGACCTTGATGAAACTTTGATTCACTCTCATCATGACGGTGTTCTGAGACCTTCCGTTCGGCCTGGCACACCACCAGACTTTATCCTTAAAGTAAGAACAGAGTACATTTATGTGCTCTTAAACTTTAAGAAATAATTAAACAAAGGACATTATTAAGACAGAATTATATTGTTTCAGTGTAAAAGATGTTTGGACATTATCATTGTCTTCAATCATTGAAGACAATGACATTGATCTTATTGCATTAATGAAACTTCTTTTCTTTTTGATCTTAAGAATGACAAGAATGATAAGAAACTTCTAAATAAAAGAAAATTAATTAAAGTTAACTTATTTTAGGATCTAACTAAGTTTCAGCTGCTATTTTAACATTGACCAACAAGGGCCAAACTGATATCCTTAATTTTAGTAGTTTATAGTAAATCTGAGAATTTCTAGTAAACATTCGGAACAATTTTCATAACATTCTCCCTTATATTGTTATATACAACAAATTATTTCAAAATCTTAAACAGATTATTGGCTCTGTTACCCATAGCAAAGCTTGTCCTTATGGGTCTGGCTTTGTGCCATGGGGAATTGTCATGCTAGAACAGGTTTGGTTACCAGTGCTTCCTATAGAGAAGCATACAAAGACTAGTTGTGATGTTCGTTATGTGTGTTCTAATGGTCAGCTGTTCAAATACTTCTTATATGCTGTGTTTTAAGACCAGATGTTGTGTTTTAACAAAATGTTAATAATTATGTTTTGAACAGATTTTAGAAGATTTATATAATATCACCATTCTGGTATCTCAAAGCAGCCTAATGTTTGTAGAACTAATTAAGCTTTTATACGATCTCATTTCTTTTTGCTTTTTGTAGGTTGTTATAGACAGACATCCAGTAAGATTCTTTGTGCATAAAAGGCCCCATGTGGACTTCTTCTTGGAGGTGGTCAGTCAGTGGTATGAGCTTGTAGTTTTCACTGCTAGCATGGAAATCTATGGATCTGCAGTAGCGGACAAGCTAGACAATAACAAAGGCATCTTGAATCGCAGATACTACAGACAGGTGAATGTCTGAAATGGCTGCCTCACTCACACACTCGTCAGACAGTTCTATATAAAGCACTATAATGCTACAGTGGTGTAGACACCAGGGCACGTAATGTGCACCGCAAACATGTCTTTATTCATGTAATGGAAGCTTTGCAGCACCTGCCAAATACACATAATATGCACATAAAGTTCACAGAAAATTGAGCTGACGAACAGAACCCACAGAATAACATTACCACAAACATGTTCAGTAACGTTGCTTGTCATAGGCAACATACGGTGCCTCCAACAGCTTGCATATTAAAACTGTATAAACGTCGAAGTGCCCATAAAACAAGGTTTGAGTCAAACACGATGTATCTCCTTTGCCATATTATTGTTCATGATTTTGCATTGATATGAATCCATGCCTAAAGCAGTGGACACTAGTCATTTTCTTGTGTGTCTTTTTTAGCATTGTACGTTGGATCTGGGTAGTTACATGAAAGACCTTTCTATAGTACATGGCGATCTTTCCAGTATAGCCATCCTAGATAACTCTCCTGCAGCCTATCGCAGTCATCCAGGTAAATATATATTGTCTTATGACTGTCTGCTTTATTTGCATCCATTTCTTTTTGAAATATGCAGGTTTTTGTTCACCATACAGGGCAGTTTTACATCATGAATGATTTATTTTTATTCTTGCAGATAACGCAATACCTATTAAATCATGGTTCAGTGATCCTAGTGACACAGCACTTCTTAACCTTCTGCCAATGTTGGATGCATTAAGGTGAGAAGTTAAGCGACAATTGTAAAAATAGCATCGGTTTGCTGACGAAACCATTAACATAATCTTCTTTTGACAGATTCACGGCTGACGTTCGGTCCGTCCTTTGCCGAAACTTACACCAGCATCAACTTTGGTGATCATCTCACTAAGAGATGATGTTTTTTTTGGTATCTTCCCATCCAGACTCTGCCCACCTGTCAAACAACACCAGCGTCAGGTGGAGATTAAAATGATTTTTCTTGTAGGATGTTAAAAAGCCCAACTAGGAACATGTTTACCCCTGGTTTTACTACAAACTGAGCACAATCGCAGAGCTTTAAAGGAACAATTTTAATCTTACGGTGCCATGGTTTTATACAACAGACAGTAGTCTGCAATTCTCAAGTCTTCTTTCTACGCCGTGAATATGTGGACGAAGGAAAACAGGAGTAATCTGGTGTCCTTGTTACTGCTCTTTTTTTCTCTTGAATCGAGTCTTTGTAACCATCAGCATGGAAAAGTGAATGTCAGCTGTTTTTTTGCCAGATTCTTTTAATGACAGTATTTAATAGATAAGCATATATTGGACAAAATAGTTTTAAACATAATGTCTCTTATTGAAACTGAGGAAAAAGGTCAATCTAGGTTATCCAAACATCCTTAGAACATTTTTCTTTGGTCTTTACAAGGTATAACAAAACGTAATATCTTTCTTTTTTTCATTTTTTCTGGTTGATATTTTTTTGACACAGAACCCAGTACTGTGTCTCAGTCAAGGAAATTGAATGTTATTGGACTGAACGTGCCCCGGAGTAAATTTATTGAACGATCTGCTACATACTATGATCACTATATTATGATTTAGTTTTTCTTTACCTGTTTGACAGTAAATGAGAATCTTTCTCAGGGCAGCTTCCTTGAACTCCAGTCCTGACATTTAATAAAACACATGACATTATGAAGTTTCCCTTTTTTCTTTCCTTTTTCCTTCATAACTTTCATTTGAGCTGAGTTTTGTTTAAAAAAAAAAAAAGCAATATGTACAGTGTATATACACACTATACATTATATACTGACTACATATAGGCTTAGTAATATAAAGCCTTATGCTAAACCAGGGGCATTACATCATTTTAGTATATCATTTACATAATGATATAACACATATCATCACCTTCATATCTTCTCTCACCACATCATAAACCTCCTCCTTGGTCTTCCTCTTTTCTTCCTGCTCGGCACCACCATCCTAAGCATTCTTCTAAAAGTTGAACAAAATGCAACATATAATAAATTACCTTTTTGACAAAAAAAAAAGAATGCTGGTTGGAACACGTTTCCTTTACAAAAACACAATTGACACAATTGTTTAACAGGATTCTGGAAGGTGAGAGGATGCCTGAGGAATGGAGAATAAGGGGATGTGCAAGCGTGCAGTAACTACAGGGGATCAAGTTGATGAGTCACACCATGAAGTTATGGGAAAGAGTAGTGGAAGCCAGGCTGATGGAAGAGGTGGCCACCTGTGAGCAACAGTATGGTTTCATACCAAGGAAGAGTACCACAGATGCAATCTTTGCTTTTTAGGATGTTGATGGAGAGGTATAGATAAGGCCTGAAGAAGTTGCATTGTGTGTTTGTGGATCTGGAGAAAGCGTACGACAGGGTTCCAAGAGAGGAGTTGTGGTATTGTATGAGGAAGTCAGGTGTAGGAGAGAAGTATGTGAGGGTGGTGCAGGACATTTATATCCGGTTTGAATGTCTGACTGGTGATCGGCACTAAGCTCTTTTTGTTTGCAGTGGTGATGGACAGGTTGACAGATGAGGTCAGACAAGAGTCTCCATGAACGATGATATTTGCGGATAGGGAGCAGGTTGATAAGAATCTGGAAAGGTGGAGGTACGTGCTGGAGAGAAAGGGAATGAAAGTCAGTAGGAGTAAGACTGAGTACATGTGTGTGAATGAGATGGAAGGCAAGGGAGTGGTGAGCTTGCAGGGAGAAGTGGTAGTGAAGGTGGGAGAGTTTAAGTACTTGGGGTCAACAGTGCAAAGTAGTGGAGAATGCGTTAGAGAAGTGAAAAAAAAAGAGTTCAGGCAGGGTGGATCGGATAGAGAAGAGTGGCAGGAGTGATTTGTGATAGACGAGTTTTGGCAAGAGTGAAAGGGAAAGTTTATAGGACTGTAGTGAGTTGGAGTGAAAGAGGCAGATGTAGAGGACAGGGTAGTGTGGAGAAGAGTGGTCTGCTGTGGCGACCCCTAACAGTGGCAGCCAAAAGGAGAATCTTTTTAACTTTTATATATTTTAACCACATAAAACAAAAACATTTTCATGTGGATAAATAAAATGACAATACCGTTCATATTTTTCTTCAGAGCGAGTATTCACAAATATTTCTGTAATTGGAGTTGCTGTCACACAACACGCTGATCAGAAGTGCTGGACTGACAGTAATGTGTCTGTCAGTAAATGTAGTCAGGGAGTGTGAGTAATATGTATGATCAGATATTGTATATTAATCAGGCTTTGTTTGAGTAAGGATTATTGGTTACATTTTTACTCATTTTCAGAGTGAAATAAGCTTACCTATACTCAGAGAAGACATTCTTTCTATAGATAAACTGATGTTGTTATGCTAATATTATGCTCCATCATAATGTTTGCTGTCTCATTTATACCATTCATTCATTCATTCATTCATGTTCTTACCCACTTATTCCTTGATTCGGGGTCACGGGAGTCTGCTGGAGCCTATCCCAGCGCACACAGGGGATGAGCCAGGGGTAGAGAGGGGTAGAGAGGTTGCCAGTCAATCACAGTGCACACATAGACAAACAACCATTCACACACACATTCACTCCTATGGGGAATTTAGAATCACCAATCAACCTAATGTACGTTTTTTAGACAGGAGTACCTAGAGGTGCATGGGGAGAACATAACTCTACACAAAAAAATTCCCGGCCCAGTAATCAAACCTAGGACCTTCTTGTGAGGCAACTGTGCTAATTACTACGCCACCGCACTGCCCTTTCATTTATACCATTTAGCAACAAAATGTGCTGCACTTGTCTAAATTAATATTCTGCTGTACACCTGATGGCAGATTACTGTACATTGTAGGGTTTTGTTTACAGATATTTTAATAAAAACTAAGTTAATGGAATTAAATAGGCTGACAGCTGAGGAAAAAAAACTTCTGCTAGACAGCTGAGGGCTTCAGTGGGGTCTACCAGATGGAAGAGGGTTGTAGAGTACCTGATTAGGGTGAAAGTTTACTTTGATGATGTCTCACTTTATTTAAGCAGTGTTTGTTTTAAATGTCATTGATGCTGGGTAACTAAGCACCAGTGATGTGCAGTCTTCACTACCTTCTGCAAGACTTTCGGTCATTATGGCTATGTTTTCAATAGGTGAAACCAAGAAGACCTGGGTTCAAGCCTCACCACTGTCCATTCCACCACTGGTTCCTTGAGCAAGACCCTTAACCCAGCTTGCTTTATGGGGCTGTACCTTAGCTGACCTTGTGCTCTGACACCATGTGAAGAATTTTTTTTTTTACTATGTATTGTTCATTGTATGTTACAAATAAAGAGGGAATTTTATAGTGTGTGTGTGTGTGTGTGGGGGGGGGGGGTTGCTGTTGCTTTGCTTGGTTTCCTGGTATGTAGAATAAATCATTTTTTAAAATTACATTTGCTATTTGTTTAGGCTGTGAAGAAATAAACTAAAACATCTAGGTTAAAGGAAATATGTTGATCAGATTTAAATTGTTCATGTGTTGTTTTCCACCCTGACCATGGACACAAAGTTGCCAGGTATATATGATGACTAGTGAGTAATACCAAAATATAGCCGGTTCATATTTTATACTGTTGTCTTTCATTAGTATTGTAAATGTACACTTATATTTCTATGAGTATACAAAACATCTGGTCGCAAATTTCAGACCAGAACGTGGGTTTTTTAATGTTTGCAGTGGTCTTCTGTTTGTTCTTTTCTATCCGATAAAAACGCTTAGACACCACGACGTGTCAACAAAGGAACTGGCAACCCGGACTTCCCGCACCACCCACTGATCATGAGAACAGTATAAACACCGACCTAACAACTGTGTAGCTTTCCGCGCTCTAGGAGTTTACAATGTGGGCCATAATAAAGTAGTACCGACACCATTCACTAAAGAAACAAATACTATTTTAAACTCCTCGCTGTTAGCTATTGTGTTTTAAAGTGTGGCTTTAAAATAAATATATATTTATATTTTTCAACAAATCTTTTTGAAACGTAATAAGAAAATAACGTATGACGCATGCGTTGTTATTGTATTCATCCGCGGCAAACCGTCGTCACAAAACACAAGCTGCTGGTTGGGTTGTCTATCGTTGCTATTGAAGATTTTCCTTCTAAAGGCGACATTTCATTACGTCTTCGTTATATTGAAGCTTGTGAACCTGAAGCTGCTATGAAGTTCCAGTACAAAGAAGAGCATCCATTTGAGAAGAGGCGGTCAGAGGGAGAGAAAATCAGGAAGAAATACCCGGACAGGGTTCCTGTAAGTAGCTAGAACAGCGGGACATGCTAACAGCTGATTTGTTGAAACCAACGAAACCAGGGCGTGAAATTCTAATTAAAATATCCACATATACTTATTAATTTAGTCTATTAAATATAAGAAGGTTTATGTTAAATTGGTATATTAAAAACAGGATTGCGTCAGTCGGTGCGCTAAGGACACTTCGTTAGCATCCGGTGTGATTAAACACCATGGACTTTAATCAGTCGGTTAAAATTTAATTGGCTGAAAATCCAGATGGTATAATCTGTGGAAGTAAATATATATTTAAATATATAGTATTTATAAACATGTTAAGGACACAACAGTGTTCTTTCTGTTTCGCCAGGTAATATTGTGCAATAACCAGAAATACTATGTGATATGCGGATGTTTTTGTCCCTTTAACCGATTAAGACAAAGATCAGATAGTAACTTAAACTATATACACATACTTATTGGTGATTTCTATCTTTTTATTTGTCTTTGTAGTTGATTGCTAAGATAAATAAGGATTAAATATATACGTGTACTTGTGTAAACCTTCTTTGTCTACCGGCGGTTTCTGTTCCTCTTCCCAGATCAGTGTAAGAGGAGGTTTCTCTGTTTATACTTCCTTTACATTCGTGGAAAGCTTAAAATTAAATAAATATATACCCCGACACCAACACTGAATATCCATCTAATGATACTATACAGTAAATTTAATAAATATATACCCCGACACCAACACTGAATATCCATCTAATGATACTATACAGTAAATTAAATAAATATATACCCCGACACCAACACTGAATATCCATCTAATGATACTATACAGTAAATTTAATAAATATATACCCCGACACCAACACTGAATATCCATCTAAT
>JAOTRA010000034.1:5837714-5847984 GCA_026260255.1 Pseudolaguvia tuberculata
CTATCTATCTATCTATCTATCTATCTATCTATCTATCTATCTATCTATCTATCTATCTATCTATCTATCTATATTGACAGAATGCAATCTTTGCTTTGAGGATGTTGATGGAGAAGTATAGAGAAGGTCAGAAGGAATTGCATTTTTGTGTATTTTTTTGTGTGTACTTTTGTGTGTTTGTGTATTTGGAGAAAGCATACAACAGGATTCTGCGAGAGGTGTTGTGGTATTGTATGAGGAAGTTAGGTGTAGCAGAGAAGTATGTGAGGGTGGTACAGGACATGTTTGACAGCCGTGAGGTTGCAGTAGGCATGTCTGACTGGTTTGGGATTGTATCAAGGATCGGCTCTGAATGAAGTGGTGAGGTTGCAGGGAGATGTAGTAGTGAAGGTGGAGGAGTTTAAGTACCTGGGGTCAACAGTGCAAAATAATTGAGAGTGCATTAGAGAATTGAAGAAAAGAGTTCAGGCAGGGTGGAGCGGGTGGGGAAGAGTGGTAGGAGTGATTTGCGATAGACGTGGCAGGAATGATTTGTGATACAGTTTATAGGACTGTAGTGAGACCAGCGATGTTGTACGGTTTAGAAACAGTGGCGTTGTCGAAAAGACAGGAGGCGGCGCTGGAGGTGGCAGAATTGAAGATGCTGAGATTTTCATTGGGAGTGACGAGGATGGACAGGATTAGAAATGGGTTTATTAGAGCGACGGCGCATGTAGGATGTTTTGGAGACAAGGTGAGAGAGGCTAGGTTGAGATGGTTTGGACATGTGCAGAGGAGGGACATGCAGTATATTGATAGGAGAATGCTGAGGATGGAGGTGCCGGGTAGGAGGAAAAGAGGAAGACCAAAGAGGAGGTTGGAGTTGGAGCTAAAGTCTGCAGGACTCCAGGAACTGAGTTTGACACCTGTGATATAAACGTTAATTTAATTTTGATGTAATATATCTTAAAATGATTTTTTAAGATATAGAAATTTTATATGAATAAATAAATTGAATAAGATGTAAAGAGGTGCGTCGCGGTGGCGTAGTGGATAGCACAGTCGCCTCACAACAAGAAGGTCCCAGGTTCGAATCCCGAGCCGGGATCTTTCTGTGCGGAGTTTGCATGTATACTTTTTGACATTGCACATCCTTGCTAGTGTGCTACATCGTCATTTGGCTTAGGTGACCGGTTCGTAGTTGCACACACTTTTGTTGTTTTCCCATAAACTAAACACGCTGATTCCTGATTACTGATTCAACAGATTGTAGCTCAGGAAAAACTATCCATCTATAGCTGATTATATCTTTTCAGGTGTCCTGCCCTGGAGTACACCTACCATTGAAAGATGACATTTACCTCAGTGTGCGTTTGATGAACCAGTACAGGATGTCCCAGTGTCTGCCAGCTGTGTTCCCTTTACTGTTTAAGACGCAAATGACATTTGACAAGGTTGTATAAGTACAAATATTACGTTTATTATTATTGTTGTTGTTATTAATCACAATTTCATATTTTGATCTACTTCACTTTCTTTGCAGGTATGCGAGTATGCCAGCGATCCTGCAGATGTTGCTGAAATGTTACAGTGTACGGTGCAAGCTTTTTTTTTTATATATATTGCACAATTATTTGTTTTTCTCAGTATACATTCTAGGACAAATTTGGAAGGAGACATTTGTATAAAAATGCCTTTGGAACTAATAGGCCTAAATACTGATCCTTTGAACTGTTAACTGGCTGATCAAGGTTCGAGTCCTGAGATCTCTGAGAAATTGCTCCTAACTCCTAATTGATTAGTTGTATAATAAATATGTCTGCAAAATACTTTAAAATATTAAAAATTCATATTGTGAAGAAACGCGACAATTCTTATAAGAATGGTTGGGCGATCTGATGCATTATGTTATGTTATGCATTATGGTTTTTTTTCTACTGCAGGTGAAACTGTTAAAGTTGAGCTCATACAGCTGATTCCACCAGGTAAAATCTGGAACATTAAGTTACTTTTCGGAACAAAATGTTGGTGAATATGTGTGATAAATGTATAGCCAGTAAGAGTGTGGTGCAATTCTTTTTGTTTGCAGTTGGGGAGGTTTTGGCAGTGTATGAAGTCGATGCTAGAAGTTTTCTTTTTCCACAGCCAAAGCTACTCTCTTCATTTTCTAGAGGAGGTCGTGAAGTGCTGATGATAAGAGATCCTACTTTCCCTGTAAGGGACATAGAAATTTGAAGTACACTTTCATAAATTAGATAAATTAGAAATCAACATAAACATAATATGCTTTCAGGCTCAGTCCTTTTCAGTCCCACCCCTTTCTCTTTCTCTATCTATTCCATGTCATCTCTGTTTGTTCAATGTGTTTTATTAAGGGCTTTTCTTTTTTCACTCATAGGGTATTTCTCCAAGATTAGAGTTCTCCACAAGGACAAAAATCAGCGAATGCGGTGAGAGGGATCTGCTTCAGTGTGTCCCTGTGGTATTGTTCCGCCTTTGTTTCACTTGCATCAACCATGTTTTTGCAAAACAGTATATGTTCTGTATCCTCATGGATTAAGTATTACCAAAAAGAACAGCAAATTCTTACAGACAAGCACAGAAATGTCCAGGCCCATTTCCTCTCTCAAATCAAGAAATCTGTGTTTAACAGCAGTTAATAGACCTGTATGCTTATAATTACTCTAGCAGTTTCGTGGTCATTAAAATTATGGTTTAATGTGATGAAATGTCTACTAGTGTCCAGCAGAGGGCACAAAAAAACTATTTTTCCATAAGTTTTCTCTCTAAACTGTTGCTACAAATATGGAAACACACAGTTGTCTAGAATTCTTTTGCATGTTATTCCTTCACTTGAACTAATAGACTCCAACACTGCATAACAATGACCCCTGAACTCCATTATCACGTGATGTTATGACACAGTCCTGATCTTAACGTTGTTGAACACCTTTGGGATAAATTGGAATACTGACTGCACCCCAGACCTTTTTACCTGACATTAGTGTCTGATCTCACTAATACTGTTGCACAGGAGGGATAGTGGAACTTCTGATATGGGAAATGTTGAAAATATAGTTGCCAGACAAGGCAAAGAAGAAGACCAAAGAGGAGATACTCTGTATGTATGAACGGGATAAAGGAGGATATGAACTTAGTGGGTGTAAGATGAGGATGATGCTTTGCTGTGGCAACCCCAGAAGGGAAAACAGCTGAAAAGACACAAGGTGGTATTTCAGTGTTTAAGATTTTGCAGTGTCAGTCATCAGATCGGGAGTTTGATTCATAGTCTCATCAAGTTACCACTGTTTGGCCCCTGAGCAAAGCCCTTAAATTTTTTTTTTTTGGCGAAATTAAATTAAAGGAAGTTTGTTGCACCAAAATGACTAGCACAACTAGATATAAATTATGTCAGTGTTTTTCCTAGTCGATGATGCTACATGAAACAAAACTACACAGTGCACTTCAAAGACCTAAACACCATATACTGTGTCTAAATAGTGCCAACCGACACATGGTTATCTATGAATACAGTGTAAATGTTGTAGGTTTGAACACAATAGCAGCAGTTTAAATAGGAACGTGCAAATATTACACAAGCAATGCAAAGACGTACAGTCGAATATGATTGCATGAGCATGTTTATGTTTTATTGTCAGTTCAAGCTAATCTATAGCTGATGTAGTACATAGTAAAACAAAACAACCTTCTTACAGGGCCATGGTGCCACCTACAGACGCTAGGCTACATTATGTTACAATCACATAAAGTGTAGGCGTGCAAACTTGTGCAAACAGTGCAAGATAAGGGATACTGGAGGTCAGGAGACAAAAACATACAGTATTGTACACTACAGTACAGTAAAGCAGTGTATATTATATTATACCGTTCTGAGTGCAAAAGTGAGGATGCTTTAGTTATGGTAAAAGTGTAAATCATTGTTGCCGCTGTTGTGTAGCAGCATTAAAAAGGTATTAAAAAGTGCAAAAACTGCAGTGGGTGTGCAGTTTTGCATTTGTCTCTGGAAATTAAGCTGTTTACTGAATGGTCGTAAAAGCCTAAGTGCTTTTGTATTGTTTGAAATAAATAGTTAGGTAAAGGCAAGCACAGTCGACTCATCACTAATAGTGTAGTGTAGTTGTAAGTCTATGATGTGACCCTGTACTTTTGTTTATCATAATCTTAATTTCATTATTGACACAAAACTGCAGCTACATGTAAACTAGCCTCCTAGCTTAAACCTTGTGTCCTCTGTAGGCATATCCTGACATATTATTGAACCTTTTGTCTGTTTATTGTTTCAGGCTGCTTATTATAACTCTTCAGATGCAGATGTGCTCCTTGCCAACGCAGAGGAACAACCCCGGCACAATAATCCATCGGGACATGAGGGATCTCCCAGCTCAGTTGCACTGAGCTGCTCCAAAATAACATCAATGAAACCAAACAGGTTTGTTGTAATAGTTGTGTGTTAAAAAAGTTTAAATTTAAACATTAAAGTTAAGAATGAATGTTAACAATGAACTAGACAATCACCAGACCTTTACTCAACTGGCCTTCACCTCCTGAGAAGAAGAATAAAGTGAGAAACTTCTAAAAACAAACTACAGTAGCTGTGGTACACATAAAAGAAAAGGCACATGTTGCAACAGTTTGCTTCAGTTATGACAAGGAATTAATACTTTATGTATTCATTGCACTGTATTTGTGCATATGTTTGTTTCAGTACAGTACAGTAAATGGGTGGTCTCTATCTAAAGGTTTCTCGATCTAGTGTTGTATCTTACAGATTGATGTAAATATCATCAAACTGAAATTTCAATGTTGAAATTCTGATTGATTATTATTTTTTAATTTTCTAATATAAAAAGAACAAAGGAATTAATTTATTTATTCATTCATCTTCTTACCCGCTTATTCCCGAATTCGGGGTCACGGCGATCTGCTGTGCCTATCTCACCACACATATGGCAAGAGGCGGGTCGGCAATCCATCTCAGGGCAACATATACACCCTGGACAGGTCGCCAGTCCATCTCAGGGCAGCCCATAGACAAACAGACATTCACACACACATTCACTCCTATGGACAATTTAGAATGAACAATCAACCTAATCTGCATGTTTTTGGACTGTGGGAAGAAACTCGAGTATCCGGAGGAAATGCAAACTCTGCACAAAAAGGTTCTCAGCCCGGGAATCGGACACAGGACCTTTTTGTTGTGAGGCAACCGTGCTATCCACTACATCACCGCGCTGCCTGGCTACTACATAGTTAACCGGAGTACCCAGAGGAAACCCACGAAAGTGCCGGGGGAACAGGCAAACTCTGCACAGAAAGATCCCCGGCCCGGGATCCAAACCCGGGACCTTCTTGTTGTGAGGCGACCAAGCTAACCACTATGCTACTGTTCCGCCCAGACATGATTTAATTAGAATGAATTCTTTTAAACAAAAATAACAGATGTAACAGTATGTCCAGGACATAAATGAATGGTTTTATCTTCCAGCATTAAAGTGAGATCTAAAAGTGAGACTGTGCTATCCCCACTAACAAATTAATTAAAATCAATCGGGTATTAGGCTTAGATTATGTTTTAAAATCCATAAAAAGGAGCTCATTTTATTTCAATAGTTTCTTGTACTCATCGAATTCATGGGAAGTGGTTCAGGATCGAGTGCGCAGTCTCCTCACCTCTCCCCAAGCTGTGCGCAGACTAGTATATGTGAGTACCACACACTCTTATACACTAATGCCATATTTGTGCCTTGTTACATGCTGTTTTCTCTTTGATGGCAGGGTGCAACAATGTCTGAAAGGGATGAAGTGATGGAACGCAGGTTCATATCATAACCTTCAACATTCTGAAAAACTCTATTGCAAAAATCTAAATATAGTTAAATGTTTATACCAGAATAAATAATAAATATTATTGACAGTATAGTATAATATGATGTATACTTATCTTTTAAACTTACCAAACACTTTGTTAGAAACACTACATGAACTTTTCTACCCATAAGAATTCTTTATTTTGTAGTGTTTCTCTTGGCTGCACTGCCTTTAGCTGTGGATGATAGATTTTTCATTCAATCAGATTTCAGTTTTTATGTGCATCCATGTTAATGTAATCTGCCCGAGGACTTCAGAATCATTTCTGCTGGCATTTCTAACTCAAACTATATAAGATTGCTCCATAGGAGTGAATGTGTGTGAGTGGCTGTTCGTCTATGTGTGGCCCTGCAATGGACTGGCGATCTGTCCAGGGTGTACCCCTGCCTCTTGCCCTATGTAACGCTAGGATAGGCTCCAGCAGACCTCCGTAATCCCGAATTAGAGAATATGCTGGTAAGAAGATAAATGAATTGGATTCTTTAACCAATCAAATTTTTTAAATCGCCACCTGAGGCTTGTATGATGTCAGCGTTTTTCTGTAGTGGCGTAGTGGTTGGCATGGTTGCCTCACAGCAAGGGTTTGATTTCTTGGCCGGGAGTCTTTCTGTGCGCAATTTGCATGTGTGCTCTTTATTAAAGGCAAAATGCTTTATGCAAAATAAGGCAAAAGAAAATCGTATTGTATAAAACAATGGAGTCAAAAACAGAGTATCAGAGTATCAGAGTATTGTATTTTATTCTTGTGTATTCACATTATGTGAAATTATACAGTAAGCTAACGAACTGCAGTTGGCTGAGACTCTGACATAATGTGCTTTGAACAGCTTATACAATGTAAATTCTGACTTCCCATCATGTATGACCACACGATCATTTCTTGTGCCTCTTTCAGTCTGCTTTACTAGCCCAAAGTTGTACATTTAATTAACTAATATCAAAATATATATACAATTATTTACTCATAAGTTGGTAAATATTATAAGAGGACAAGATGAAAATTGTACAAAGTTTAAATTGTATTTATGTTAATGACAACTTGGCACACTCATGACTTTCTTTCATCAGATCAGGTCACCACGAATAGTTTCAGTAACGCATAGGGTTTATTGTGACATTTACCTTGCCTTATTAATACACATTAGACCATCAGTTGGTTTGTGCAAAGGAGGAGTGGGTGCGTTGTCAATAGCCTTATTAATGCTACAACAACCACAGTACATAGTATGGCAAGAAACAAGGAAATAGAGAAAAGAAAAGACAGTCGACTAAGAAAGTCAAGCAAATCAATATAAAAAAAAGTCTAAAGAACTTAGAACTCATCCCAAACTGAAACTGGCTCTCACAAGTAGTGTGCCGCAGTAAATGAAAACCAAAAGCTACCTCCACTGCAGAGAATAAGTTTATTAGAATTACCAGTCTCAGAAACCATATCTTGACAGTACCTACTTCCATCCAGTCAATAAAGGCAAAACAGCCAAAAAAATCAGACATTTCTATCATTGCATTTTACATTGACATAGTACTCAACGCAGCCATTAATTTTTCCCAAACACACACTAAAACTGAACACAACTTCAGGTTATGTAAGAACTATTTGTTTAGATGGAGTGTGATAGAATGCTGGAATAGATGACCCAATGTAAATACACCCAATGTACAGTAAACACATTTGGGATGGTTTGTGAGTTGTAAAAAACTTAAATCAGCAAAAAACAAAAAAAAACATTTAACACTTCTGGATTGTTGGAAAACCATTTCAGGTTATTCAGGCAGACTGTAAGAATGCCATGAGAGTGCAAAGCTGTCATCAATACAAAAGCTGGCTTCTTTGAAGAACTGCAAAAATAAAATATAACCTGGGTCATATTGTTATCTGTTGTTATCAAATGTTATCTGTTACAATTTATTCGTATTCAGTAGTAATATACATTGGAATAAACCACATTAAACATAGTCACGTTAATGGAATTTAATTCTATTTGAACCTGTGCCAAGTCTCCCACTAGTGTTTTTATAGTGATTTGACACCTCACGGGAAGAATAGTTAATAGATACGGGAATGGCTCCTCCCGAGATTCCGAGACTCCCGAGACTAATTCATAACCGAGCATGGAAACTATGCATGGAAAGAAGAGTCTCCTTGTCTTCATTCTCCCAGCTGGCATTATCATGTGACAATGGAACCGTAAAGGGGAAATAAAATGGTCTAGGATTTATTCATACTTTAAAGGCCACATCTGAGGTGTTCATCATATTGCTTCATGCAATACTTAATTAAAGATTGAAAGCTTCCTTCATACTGAAACATTCAATTGGGCACAATTTAGTAGTCTATAGTACTCATTACAAGCGTTCGGTCAGTAGGCTAAGATTTATGATTTGTGGGAAAGATGCTTTAAAGTAACCTGATAAAAAAAAAGGCAGATACAAAGCTGAGCAGTATCATATTGCTTTTTTTTTTTTAACACTACAAGTCATAAATATGCTAGTTTTGTTAAGGACATGCTCTTCATTGCAATACGTACAGTACACACAAATCTGCTTGGTTGGCACAGTAGAAATAACACAGATTCAACAGACTTCTAAAGCAGAACAGATTGTTGAGCATTTTTACAATGGTTAGTATTAAACCATTTAAAACCACAATGCAGGTAAGAAAAGTGTTTAAAAAGTGCCTTTGCAAATCTCTTGGCAACTGGACAACACATTTTGGAAGCACTCACAAAATTATTTTCCTCAATTCCATGAATGACTTGGCACAAAGTAAGTGTATACGGTTTAGCACAGTAATAGGGCAAATGTGGGGAGAGAACAAGAATGACAACTATTGATAATGTCTGCATTGGAAGATGTCTTCATATGAGCCTCCCACCTTTGTAATGGCACTGATACATTTTTTTTTAATACGTCTGAATTCTTCTAGAGGTAAATTAATTCACCGGAACTGGCTTGGGACTAAAACTGTGAAGTCTCTGTAAAAGAAATGGCATCGCTCTTGTCCACAGTGAAGCCACCATTGACGTAGGATTTCTTCTCGCACTCTTCATCATCAAGAGTGGTCTCAAGAGCGAAAGGATTGGCCACGTCCACGTCAGAAGTCAGGTCCATCCTTTCCAACTCGCGCTTTGAGAGCCTCTGGACTATTCCAGCACCGTAGGCATCCCCCAGCACGTTGACCATAGTACGGAAACGATCACTAAATAAAAGAATGAGGAGGAAAGAATAGAAGTGTTTAGTGACAAACTAACAAATCATCAATGTAAAGAATCCATCGCAGGGCAACACATAAATATATATTCTGAAATCTCTATCTTTGAACCATGCTTAATTCTTCTTATCAAGTTTAACTTTCAGGATATCCTATTTCTTTGCTATTTCCTGAAAATGCGAAATGTTTAGTTCAGGCCATTTGAGGATTCCCCGTCATCAGAGTTTGCTGGGTATTAAGCTCTAATTTCCCCCTCAGATGGTGACATTGTCTGAGGATTAGAAAAGGTTGGCATTCATGTGGTCCATTAAACTACCTAATGCCAGGATATAAGCCTTAAACTGAATGAACCCCTTACACACACTTCCTCTGAGTTATTGAGTTTTAAGATGTTCTTTCTGAGACACGTTTGGCATAATAGTATTTAAAAACACTATCTGAATATCTGAAAATCCTGCTTCTTAACTTAAATCTGACTATATTTTATATACTATATAACCCTTAGCAACAGTAAGGTTTCATGACATCTTTGCTTTGAGGATGTTGATGGAGAAGTATAGAGAAGGCCAGAAGGAGTTGCATTGTGTGTTTGTGGATCTGGAGAAAGCGTACGGCAGGGAATGAATATTCATTCATTCATTCATTCATTCATTCATTCATTCATCTTCTAATGCGCTTATTCCCTAATTTGTGGGGTGAAGGGCAGGGGTACAACCTGGACAGGTCGCCAGTCTATTGCAGTGCCACACATATATGGACACTCACACTCACTCCTATGGGCAATTTAGAGTCACCAATCAACTTAATGTACATGGGAGGAAACTGGAGTAACTAGCGAAAACTTTGCAAAATCTGCACAGAAGGACCCCTGTCCCAGGACCTTCGCCTCTCGCCCTATGTGCGCTGGGATAGGCTCCAGCGGACCCCCATGACCATGAATTAGGGAAGAAGTGATAAGAAGATGAATGAATGAATATAAATGAAATGAAAATAGAGCGGCGTGGTGGCATAGTGGTTAGCACGGTAGCCTCACAACAAGAAGGTCCCAGGTTCGAATCCCGGGCTGGGATCTTTCTGTGCGGAGTTTGCATGTTCTCCCCGTGCTTGCGTGCGTTTCCTCCCACAGTCCAAAAACATGCAGATTAGGTGGATTGGTGATTGTAAATTGTCCATAAGAGTGAATGTGTG
>JAOTRA010000034.1:5854264-5869621 GCA_026260255.1 Pseudolaguvia tuberculata
ACACACACACACACACACACACACACACACACACACACACACACACACACACACACACACACACACACACAATATTGCATTTGTTTTACTTGCTTTTGGGATAATAGGCGATTCTGTATAAAAGCATCTGTCAGTTTGATGCATGCTTTCAACATCACTTTTGACAGAAAGGACAGTTGCTGTGTGTTTTTTACCAGCAGAGTGTCTTGAGTGACTTACTGAAGCAAAACTGTAATTTAAAAGCAAATTTGCATTCATAAATGTTGTTTTGCAATGTAATCAATATTTCAGAGCCGATTAATCTGGAACAGTGTTATTACATGTGAAAAATGCTATATATTTGTTTTGTTGCAGAATTCATGCGGAGTCCAAGTGTGGAAGCAGGCCTCATCCCCCCACTTGTTCAGCTGCTCAACTGCAAGGACCAGGAGGTGCTGCTACAGACTGGTCGAGCCCTGGGAAACATCTGCTACGACAGCCGTAAGTCTTTCTTACCCCCACGGCCGTTACGTCTACCAGGAAGCATTCTCAAGTGGCTGATATTTTTATCGGTAGAACGGATGATAATTGAGGCTATGATGATGTTAGTAAATCCGAAACGGTAGTCTTTTTCTGACTCATTAAAGTCTATTTGTAAACGACTCTGCGAATAACCCGCACCCACTTGCTCACTCACCTCCCTCTAATTGTTTTGCTACTATGGATCTGATTTAATTTGTAGATTTAAAGTGCAGAAATAATACCAGCCTATGGTTCTGCTTACTTCACTCTCTAATTATTCACTATTGTATGTACACTCACTTTCATTAAAAGCTGGAGGAAAATTTCCATATTAAGCTTAATGCCAAAGTTTGTGATACCAAATAAAATAATCTTAAAACAAAAATAGCCTAAAATGTATTTAAAATGAAATAAGCAAACTGTCTGGTTTTCGCATGTTGTCATGTCATTTGTTGCACTGATCAGCCAGAAAATGAACACCATCTTCTTAATAAAATGATACATTAAAGAATTGTGAAAAATCTTTAAATCCCATCTTAGGAAGCTTGAGTCAGGGTGCAGGACGGTGTAAAAGGGAGAGGACCAGGGACCTTGCTTCAAAGTCCAACAAAGACCTACTTTTGAGCTACCCAAACAACTCAGACACAGGCACTGTGTGTTCTGACACCTTTATCTAATAGAGAGCAAATAGCAACATTTCCAGCAATTCCTATTGCGGCAGCTCCTGTGGGATCAGCCCTGACAGGATAACATTTATTTTCCACGTACAGTAGAGAGCCTTGGATGCTCATAATTCTATCACCAGGTCACCAGGCCTTTCTTAGGCTTCTTTTGGTAGATTCTACACACGATTTTGAAGAGATGTAGATATATTACCTTTAGTTGTCAAATTTAGTTCTATTCCTCTTACCTTACTTACTGTTGTTTCCATGTTGAGCAATGTGTGTATTTAGGTTATCCAAGCGACCATAGTTATATCTGCATTTAATAAAGTGATAATGAATATTAATGTTTCATTACCACTCTGTAAACAACTATAAGAGTGCTATTCTATGGGTAAAACTCCAGGAATGTTCACTCCTCGTTTTGAATCTGTACAACACTAATGGAACACATCCATGGAAGAAGACAGATGTCAAAAAATGGCTGAAGCATTTGGGGTTCAAGACAAAAAAGATTGAAAAAGCTGTTGTTTTATGTGACGCAAAGAAAGTTAATACCTCAAGTCAGCCACAGTGCAAAAGAATGAGTTGATACAGAAAAGTGTATATACAGTGGTAGTCTGGTAAACCTCCAGCAATGAAAACCATGAATCATACATGTTTTGGTTAAAATACTAGCGATGGAATTGCTCATAAAATGTCTGAACCATGTAACAAAGAAAAGCATTTCACAGTCTCTCCTGGGGTGAGATGCCTGATTAGGCAGCTAAGCCTAGCTGTAAATGACCCTGGAGCAAAGCCAACACGTGTCATTCCAGTGACAGCCAGTCCACTGCAAGCCTTTGTTGGTTTTAACCCCAAGTAAGATTAATGCTTTCTCAACCTGGTGAACATCCCTATATAGGGAATCTGTGTGTTTGGTCTATATTAGACAGTTTGGAATTGGATTAGACTTTCTCTGTTTTTCTATTTTTATCTTTGTTTGTCTTTGTCTCTCGCTCTTTCTCTGTCTTTCTCTCTCAATTTTTTTTTTCATAATTCATGTATTGTGTGGGGATTGTGGGTAGTGGGCAGCTGTCCTAGACTCTGCGTGGGCATGGGTGAGTGAGACCTGAAGCATTTTAATGCCAAGTGGAATGACTCATAGATCACGCTCACATAGATATAGCTATAAACAAGAGAGATTTGCTGAGTTATAAAACATAGTGTATTAACACACCTGCTCACAAATGAGCTCTCTTTCTCTGTATCTCTCTGTCTCTGTCAATGTCTCTCTCTCTCTCTCAATATGTCTTGCGCTGTCGTTTTCTATTTTTAATTTTTTTTTTGCATAAAACCAAGCTCGATGGTCCCCCAAGTTGCCTGTGTCTGTCTCTACCAGCTGGAGACAGAAAGGCTGAAATATGCTTCTTCTGCTTTTTCTGAAACATGTATCCAGCACATATGGCGGTAAAAAAAAATTTGGTGCATTGATGATTTTTCTCAAATGATTCCTGAATCAATTTTCATTAGAATAGAAATAGAATATTCGTCTAGAATAGAAATAGAAAAATGATAATTGTAAGTGATGTTCATGAAAACACTTAAATTTAATTGAAAAAAAAAATCAGTACAAAAATTAGATAGGCAACTTTTTTTTTGTCCACATGTACACTGACAAACTACGACAAGCCTCGATGGGGAAAATGCATTTACCCACTGAATGACACTGACACAAAATTACAACATCTTAAAGTTAAATTTATCTGGAGAGTTTTGATGAGTTTAAACAAAAATGGACATGAACTCAACATCAAATAAAAAATTGGCTGTGTGGCAACACTTCCATGTGATGGAATTTTATGAAGTATTTGTGCCGTTTGTCTGTGATGGATAACACAGAGTGCTTGAGTCGAGGTACAGTATGTCTATAAGGCGTTATTGAAGTGTTCTTCTGAAATGTTCAAAAGTCTGTTTCCAAGTTTAATTCCGTGTTTCAGTTCATCCTGAACATGACGTTATTAATAAAAGAACATTTGTATGTGGCTGTTTGTTAATGTGTGGGCATGCAATGGACTAATGATCTGTACACGGTTTACCCCTGCCTTTTGCCCTATGTGTGCTGAGATAGGCTACAGCAGACCCATGTGACCCCAAATTAGGGAATAAGCAGATTAGAATATAAATGAATGAATAAATGAATAATTTCCTATTAGACAATTACAAATATAAGACATTAAGGCTTGATTTTTACCAGTTAACATTATGCTATTTTAATTATTTATTATATCTGTTTAGAAATTCTGTTTAGGTGGCAGTAATTGGTAGCGTAGAAGTTAGAAAGTTTATCTAGTTTGCTGCAATTGTCTTTATATACTTACTGTTTTGTCAGTTGTCGTAACAGTCTATGAGAAGTGATTGTGCGGTAGAGCTGTCACATAAACTTGAAAGATTCAGTAAAGCAACTTTTAAAATGGAATAAAACGGACTAATTATATTTTTCTTTCCAGCACATTAGCTTAATTGAGGGGGGGGGGGGGTTTGCAGGATTTGACTTCCTGCTCGAGTACAAATATATATTTTTTAAGTGTCTTTATTTTGTCTGTAGTGGTTTCCAGACTTCCTGTGACGCCGTATAGGATATGCAGTACAGGAAATGGACGCATGAATTTCAGCAAGCGTTATTGACCTGCAGTGCATTCAGCATTGCAGCTGTAGCCGCCAGTGATGACCTGTAATTTGCTGGGGAAGAGAAAAAGATGTTTCCTTCCAGAGTGGAGGGGATGTGCGAAAAGAGGAGAATCGTTTTTTAGGTAGATTTCAGGGAGGGAATGAAGAGAAAAGTGCAAAAACATTAGGTTGGGCAAGTGACATTCGAACTAATATGATGTTTGGATAACGTCTCAATGACATATGGTAACAACCGTTCCCTAATGTAGGGAACAGAGACGTGTCGAGTGATGACACTAGGAGTATGTTTTGGGAGCCCTAGCGCCGTCACTTGACACAACATTATGTTGGACTAGCTTGTCTGGTTTTAAAGGACTTTCTTACCACATCAGGTCAACATGACTGTAGCTGGTGCATCCTGGAGAAACGAAAAGTACCAAAGAGAAACTTGCTCTAAAAAGGGCAGAATGTTCCACAGTGCAATTTTGTGTTTTGGCTTTTTTTCTTTTAACCTTACTGACATTTCTCCTGTTCTAATAATTACCTGCACTTATCTTTGTAATCTTCCAATCCCATTATATGTGCTTTAAGTTGCGTTAATGTCTCTTTTTGCTGACATTTATGATTTGCGGGTTGTTGTCTTTTTTTTTTTTTTTTGTATCCATTTCTTGTCCTGTTTTTTACGTAACCTCTTTGTTTTGCAGATGAGGGCAGAAGTGCAGTTCATGAAGCGGGTGCTGCTCAAATAATAGCAGAGCACATTAAGTCTCTGGCTCATAACACTGACCCGGCCACAGGGAAGCTCTTGACTGTCTTTTGTGGCATGCTGATGAACTATAGCAATGATAATGGTAATGACCAAACTCCAACTAGGGGCAAAAGTCATTTGTATGGTACCCTATAGATAAATCCTGAGATGCTTGAAAAACTGTCATGGTCATATAAGCATAGATGGGACTGCTAGCAATTTGGTATCATCTTAAACTTTGATAAATATACAACTTTGTTTATTTAAGTTTGCAGTATATGACATGGGAAGTTGACAGGTTGTTAAGTGTCAATGCTAAAATCTCTAGGGGACCATTCAAATGAGGTCTGAATGTTGATCTGAATGTATAATATATGGTCAGAAACATATAATAGTTGATCACAAACTAGTGTAAAAGTTTCATATTTAAATCAACTTTTAGGTGATGTGAGAAACAGGATCTCTGATACTATAAGCAATATATATGATACAAACATCTAATGTATATTGCTAAAATTCCAAAGACAGAAGAGCCCTTGACCATGACCGTATATGTCAATGACAACTAGAGGAGTGATTGAGGAAACAGTGTGACCTTCAATGAGGATTGAAATTAAATATTAATGTGAGAATAATTTTGTTTGTATCAATACTAGAGGATAGAATATTGATTTTTCATGAAAAATAACATCACGATAGTTAACTATATTGTTACTTATACACAGTCCTGTACAGTAAAAATTCTTTACATTTCTGGAGGTGTGTGTGCAAATAAAGCACACACACTTATGTCTGGTCAAATAGCTGATCATAAAACTGTTAATTGCAAACTCAAGATTGTGATTGTATAATATGTCATGGTATCTGCAAGGAAAATAGTTATGGTGGATTTTTACATTAAATGGCAATGCAAGCTGAGTATCTCTCTCTCTCTCTCTCTCTCTCTCTCTCTCTCTCATTCTGCCCTGCTGCTTAAAACAGTAGGAATACCTAAGAATTAAGATTCAATTTAGAACGTGCACAAACCACTCACGACCAGTCAGCAGTGGCAGGCTCACACTCCTAACTCCAAGCTTTATAAATTGCAGCAGGGTTTGGATGATATGCCTGAAGCTGAAGGGCAGATAAATAGTCATATTAAGGCAGTTTTTCTGTATGCATTCTGTCCAGTCTCCTTAAATCTACTGTGTTTCTGCCTTTTTCCTTGTGCCTTTCTGTACAGTTCTCAGTCGTTAGGTGCATCCTGTTATAGATTACATTATATTGAACAAATGAATCAAATTCAGTGAAATATTCTATGCTTAGTGTATTTAAACAAAAAGAACACCACACTTTCTACTCTGATTTATAGTCATCATATTCTGATATGATAATACTAGAACAAACATTTTAAGTGCTTGTTCTAGTATTATAGCTAACAAGTATGCTGAATACGGTATGTCTTTATCTGCTATTACATCTGTTGATTAGCATCATAATCCGAATGATATTTTTCTTCTGTATTATTGAAGAAATTCATCGATGTGATACGCAGCAGAAGCATGCTAAGTAATGCAATTTTTATGTGATCAAATAATTTTAACGATAAAATCTGAAGACATTCCACTGTGCTTGAATATTTGATATTGAATATTCAAGATTTCCATCTATCTACATATAGTTGCTGTTCATGATTTAGTGCCAAAACAAAGAAGCACTTCAGAGCATTAAAATTGACCAAATACAGACTGAAGTTCTGAGTGCCTCTGGATTATCAAGATTAGCTTTTCTTGTTTCAGGACATGGTTACGCATGCCATTTTTTTTACTATCCTTACCAACCTTAAACTTTGGCCAAACATTTATATTTAATTATTTAAACCATTGTAATATACATATGCACATGTCCTATAGTTTGATCATTTAGATATATTGTGCAGCCCTAGGATAATCTTTTGGACAAAATTGGTACATGGTTTGCACGTAAAGGCATTAATCACAGCTCATTTGAGACACGTGTGGGGCTGTTTGTTGGCAAAACATGACACATACTATACTGCCAAGTTTGTAGTCACCTTTATACCAGATTTATTCCCATTTTCATATTTGATGAAAAAAGCTCCACTTGACTAGTGAGATTTTCTACTCTAATTTGAATGTAAGATATCTTTTTATTCAGCTTTAACAGTCAATATTTTAGTTCATCCCAAAGGTGTTTAGACACAAAAGGGGTAGTAAGATCAGGACTTTTTTTGTACCAAAAACCTACCCATGTGTTAATGGAGGTCAGGGGCTTTGTGCTATGGGTCTTTGTCATTCTGTAACAGTCTTGGAGGCACTCGGTTCTAGTGAAGGAATAATGTAATGTTACAACATAGAAAAACATTCTAGGCAATTGTGGGCTTCCATATTTGTAGCACTAGCATGGAGAGGAACCACATATCGATCTCAGCTGACTATAAACCTTTGGCAGTAAAGTCTGTCTTTTGGAAATCTGGTCAAATCCAACCAATCGAACAAAATTTCAAGTATAAAGCAGTAAGAACAAATGTTGTGTTTTAGTAGAGCCCAAATTAGAGCTTGTTACTGTGGGTTGGGCATGGATATGAAATAAAGCCATCTTTAATACGGATTTCTTCCATTAAAAATGCTGGCAGCATCAATCATTACTATTAACTTAGCATCAAGTCAGGGAATAAACAGTCCTGTACACATTAAAGACATTCATTTGGTCAAATATTGTTTAGATATCGTCATAATTTTTGGTGGCACAATTACTGCACGGAATAATTAACCCTAGTATGTATCGTTTATCTCAGTTAAGTTTCTGCTTCACAGATGGTACTCTCTTTTTGAGAATCAGCAGTTAAGAAAGTATTTCTGTATAAATGAGTTTGCATCAATGGCTTTTCTCACTGGGGCTAATGCATTTCTCGTTAATGCTGACTAAAGCTATCAGACTTTGGGAATGCAGAACAAAACAAAAGTTCTGCTTCTTGTGTGAAAAACATGAGGAACATTCTTGCTCAGTTGAGAACTAAGCGAGATGCTCACTGGGGTGTGTAGCACTCACAAACTCTTAACACTAGAATTTGATGTACTTTATTATTGAATCATCCGTACCATCTTGCAATATCAGGACTGTAACATGTACATTTCTTACTACAATTAATGAGTTTATGAGTCTGCACAGTGTTGAGTAAATTTAAGCCTGATTGGTGAACAGCAAATTGTAGAAAAATTAAAATAAAGATTTATTGAAATTGTAGCTTGGTGGTTGGAAGGTTGTAGCTTGGCCACATTAAGCTACCCATGCTGGCCCACAAATAAGGCCCTTAACTCTTGATGTTTAGTTTGATAAAAAAAACAAAAGTAGCATGTGATTGTATGTCTCTATTTATACGAGAATCTGCTAAATGTTAATAATAAAAATCTTAACTGCCCAAAAAACCCACTGAAAAGGAGAACATTTGTCTTTTTAAACAAATATTACTTTTATTCCTCTCTCTCATGCTCTCTCATTCTTTATCTGTCAAAATTTTTGAGACTCTTTTCCATATTCATCTGTTTTTCTAGCCGCCTATTGACTCTGTTTTGTGTGTTCCGCTTCAGTTCTTTCTTGCTTCCTTTGTCTGTGTCTATCAGGGTTGTTAAGTACAGCCTTGCAGTCTTCACTGAGTGAGAAATGTTTTCCCCCCTCTCAGGATTTCTCACTCGCTCGCTGTGTTGAGAAGGAGGATGTGATTGCTGTGATTAAATTGTATGTGACTGAGCTCCTGATACCGTAATATTTTGAGACCTGTATAAAAATGAATTCATTCATGATACCAGCCTGCTGGAGTCAGACATCTGCGAAAGAATGGATAATGTTATTGTAGGTCATTGCATTTGTCCCTGTCCGATCTTTTGTATTATCTACAATCACACATATTCTGCTAGATTGTTGAATCAGAGCTTTGGGTTTGTGCACTGAACTGGATAATGCAGACCTGCTGGTCTTTTTGAAGGGGAATGCTGATCAATTTTTATTTCTACTCTGATTTTATTTAGTAAAGATTTAATGTTTTAGCATTTTAGTTAAGAAATAAATAAATGGGTGATTTGACAGTGATTACAGAAACATCTTTTTTACAGATAGTCTCTCGATCATTGCATGTAATCGGTGACATTAATTAGGTGTGTTTAATGTCTTTGCATCCCCAGACACACTGCAGGCCCAGCTGATTAGCATGGGAGTGATCCCCACCCTGGTGAAGCTTCTGGGAGTCCATGCACATAACACGGCTCTCACAGAAATGTGTCTCATCGCCTTTGGAAACCTGGCAGAACTGGGTAAATACCTGACCAACCTGTTCAATCTTAATTTATTGAATCCCAATTCTTATGGAGAAGGTTGCTTTCTCATACACCTCGTACATAACTTTTAGTTAAACACAGGTCAATGTAACCAGAATAAAGCCTCACTGACCTAAACTGATTGCTGATTGATGGGCCTGTATAACAGAACGCTAACATGCTCCCTGTCCCACAGTTTTAAAAAAAACATTTTATGTGCATATTTTCCTTTATTGATTCGTAACCCACTATACTATGGCGCTATCCAAACAGTACATGCTTAAGTGAGAACTCTGAAATGGGCTAATTAGGTGTAAATTAAGCTAGTATAACATGGACTAATATGGAACATGAATCAACAACAAAAACAAAAATACCTTAATTATCGCATCCATTATGTTTTCTAACATGATTTGCCTCTAACGTGATTATAACCTTTTATGCTGTAGCATCTTGTCAGTATGGATACCTGAAAGACTATTTTTTTATTTTTTTTTCTTAAGATTTTTTTGCCTTGTCATCTGCTTACAATGGAGAAGTAAAGTATCTGCAATCACATATTCAATACATTTATTAAAACTATTTTACAATGTCCCAGTGTAGAAACTATAAAACAATAAAGTGATTTGTAAAGTGCCGTAGTGGTTAGCACAGTCGCCTTACAACAAGAAGATTCTGGGTTCGATTCCCGCGCTGGGGGTCTTTGTGTGCGGAGTTTCATTTTCTTAATTATAATTTTTCAGTTGTAATTATTTTTTATGGTTGCTTAAGCATTTTGAATTGCCACTGTGTATAAAATGTGCTATATAAATGAACATGCCCCCCACTCTGAAATCAAGCTTTAGTAAATATAGCTTTAGTGGCATCTCTGTGGTGATTCTGGTGTGTTTAAATGTCGTTATGTCCCTATAGAATCAAGTAAAGAGCAGTTTGCAGCTACAAATGTCGCTGAGGAGCTAGTGAGACTTTTCCGGAAGCAAGGGGAACATGACAAGAAGGAGATGATCTTCGAGGTGTTGGCTCCTCTGGCAGAGAACGGTAAGAGCTCAGACATGAATGTGTTATGGAAACGTTTGTTCTACGGAAAATAACAGTATTTGGTGATTGTTGAATGTATGTTTGTTCTGTCGTCTGTGTGTGTGTGTGTGTCTGTGTGTGTGTCTGTGTGTCTGTGTGTCTGTGTGTCTGTGTGTCTGTGTGTGTGTGTGTGTGTGTGTGTGTGTGTGTGTGTGTGTGTGCAATCATTCACAGTGACACTTTGACACAGTTGTGAGTGGATGTGAGAAAACTAAAGAACATAGCTTCAACTTTGTTTGAGTAACCAAGCACTGTTGGCACATACAATGGAGAAAACATAAATTAATCATCGATAATGTTATATTGCCTAATATTATTATGGCCTGTCAGAGATACCCGTCCAAAAAGATGCTTCCTTTAGAAAAGTCTTGGGCAATCTTTGGGCAAGGAATTTTGTCTAAATGGCAGGATACCTGGGAGCGAGCATGTCCAATGCATAAGCTCATTTGGGTTGTGCCCAACAGGGAGTTGGGAAAAACTACCAAAAATTATGCACTTCAGACACTCCTTCATGCAATAGTATTCTATAATACTGATGGTCTCTTCACCAGAATAATCCACCTTGGCAAACTGTTAAATATCAAGGAACTTCTAATAGAGTTCAAGGAGTCATGTTAGCTTTGGCATATCTCAAGGTCATTGCGCACCAAGTGTGACATGTCTACAAATAGATATTTCCTGTTTTTCTGACCAATTTCACACGCTTAACAAGCTCTTTTAATCATTCATAGCCATCCTACAAGTGAAAGCCAAAATCCAGTATGGTGTGTCTGTGTGTGTCTCTGTGTGTGTCTGTGTGTGTCTCTGTGTGTGTCTGTGTGTGCGGGCGGGCGGGCGTGCAGGCGCCCATAGATATAGTTATGAGGATCAATTAGTTGGCAGAAATTGGTGGACTTCTTTTGAATATGTGGCTCATTACATCCAAACATTGAATCTCTTTGGAAAATACTACAGCTCCTCTACACACAATCAAATGATTGTCTGGACCCAATATTTTCTCTTCCTCTTTCTTTTTAAAAAATATATGCTCAATGCAAGAAAGCTTCAGGTTAGATTGTTTTGCTAATATTTTTCTATGGCGGATTTATTAATTGGACTCTGTGAGCAAATTTTTATGCTTTGTGTTTAATGATCTTTAATCTGATTTATTGTATATTTTTTGCTCAGATAGCACAGTACCTCATTAGAGTCCCTTCCTGGACACGCAGAGTTCTTTTGTCAGTGGTACTACAGTGTTTTAATATTATGGCTGATTAGTGAATATGTTGCTTATTTTTTACCGGCTCGAATAACTTCAATCTGTGTGCAGGTTCAAACAAGTAGAAAAACCAGAATAATAGTCCAATTGTGCTTTGGGTCTTTTCCATAACCCTGTTGGAGACTGCTCTACAATTAGCCAGCTGCCTGGAGTTGTTTGAGCGTAGTCTGTGTTTGGATAATAGGTGCTGTCACTTGCTCTCTCTGCCATTGCGCCCACATGAAGAATCCAGGATCTGGGAACAGCTGCAATCTGCACCACTTTTGTGACAGGATATCAGCTCTCAGCTTCTAGTCTAGTTATTCTTAACCAAGGAGGCATTCTAAGAATGACTTAAATAATAAGGATGTCTGGAGTGTGGGTGATCCATTTTTAGATATTTAGAATGTCTGTTAATTACATTTACAATGACATATACAGCATTTGGCAGACACCCTTATACAGAGCCACTTACAACTGAGCAATCGGGGGTTAAGGGCCTTGTTCAGGGGCCCACAGTGGTGGCTTGGTTGTGCTGGGAAACAATCTTTCTGGTATCACTAAGCCACCACTTATGGAGACTGGAAATGATTAAAATTGAAGTCTGGATGTCAGTGTAAGTATGTGTAAAACAAGAAGAAAGAATAAATAAGTCACAGAGGGAGAGCTGGAATTTGATAGAGAAATTGAGACAGAGAGATTGAGAGAGAAAGAGAGGGTCAAAGAGTAGCCTGGGAGACACCTGAAAGATGAAAGTATAGCATAATCCTGAACATGTAAGAGATGAAAAAAGTTCACATAAAGTCTCCAAGTGTGTGAAAGAGGAATCTCATGGGACTGCTCCAATGTTTATCATTCAGTGCACAGAACAGAGCTCTCAGGCTGCCGGTCTCCAAGACAACGTCCTACTTAAAAGCTACTACATTGTACTATTATGGAGAGAGAGAGAGAGAGAGAGAGAGAGAGAGAGAGAGAGAGAGAGAGAGAGAGAGAGAGAGAGAGAGAGAGAGAGAGAACAGGAGAGGGGGAGAGCAGGAGAGAAAGAGAGCAGGGGAGATAGAGATACACTCATACTTCCGTTATCAAACAGAACAGATGCAGTCACACCATTACAGTCAGTGTATTCAGATATGAATATGTATCACTGATTAATATACATATACATTTTTACTCGCTCTTACTGCTGTCTCCATCAATCTGTCTGCCTGTGGCCTGTTTTAACTCTCTCCGCTTTTCGGTCTGTCTTTATCTTTAGTTATTTGTGTTTCCCGTTTGCCTGCATCCATCTCTTATGCGCTCTCTCTCTCTCTCTCTCTCTCTCTCTCTCTCTCTCTCTCTCTCTCTCTTTCTCTCTGTCAGATGTAATAAAGCTGCAGCTGGTCGAGGCTGGTCTAGTTGAATGTCTTTTGGACGTTGTGGCTCAGACGGTGGACAGTGACCGTGAGGAAGAACTTGCTCAACTCAAAACTGCATCCGACCTCATGGTCCTGCTTCTGCTGGGAGGTACTTATACACAGCATAATAGGAAAACCGTAAATATGAAAAACAGTTTAAGCTCGCAGATGAGATTAAAAATCTGCCAGTATTGTCAATAAGTTCACCAATGCTTGAAAATGACATTGAAAATAATTACCTGTAGATACAGTAACTTTATTTATGTGAGAGTCCACAATATCAATCAATTTTGCGAGATTTGGTCATGCTCAGTTAAGTTAAGTCAGGTAAGTTAGCCACACCCACTTATTAACACAATTTATTTTTGATTTATTTTATTTTGCCTTTTCTCCCCATGCTTGCTTGAGTTTTCTCTAATGTACATTAGGATGTTCTGCCTATTCGCCCCATGACCCCGGATTAGGGAATAAGCGGGTTAGAAGATGAATGAATGAATTACGGCAACGGTAGTGATCATTTTAAATATTAATTTAGTATTGACATTTAGTGGCTATAGACATGTTTTGTGTCCAAATATCTTTAAAACTGTTGCCTGAATTGAAAGCTGTATTCCGACAACAAAAGAATGTGAAACGAAACAGCTGGGAACAAATGTGCTCTGGGCCTTTCGGTCTTTCTCACTACTTAATAGGCATCAGAACGGGTGAATACTTAATGCTGGCTGAGTGGCTCATGGGGTGCTAACACATTTCCACCACCACTGGGTGCCATTTTATAGATCGAGCAAGATCTTTTGTGTAGTTATGTTTAGTGTATGTTTTTAATTGTAGTAAATGTATTTTCTTTCCAGATGAATCAATGCAGAAGTTGTTTGAAGGAGGTAAAGGTAACGTATTTCAGAAGGTTCTCTCTTGGGTTCCCTCCAACAACCATCAACTCCAGCTAGCTGGGGCACTGGCTATTGCTAACTTTGCCCGTAATGGTAAGCACTTTGGTCTAATTTCCAAAATATTGTAGTTTGTTATGCATGTATATGATTTTGTTAATATGATATATACTTTATTGTTTTTTTAAAATAGATTTTCATAGAATTTGATCTTTTTGTGCAAAGTTTACATGTTCTTCTAGCGTGGGTTTCTTCCGGATACTTAGATTTCCTCCCACAGTCCAAAAACATGTACATTAGGTTAATTGATGATTCTAAATTGAATTTCAATGTGTGTGTGTGTGTGTGTGGCGACCTATCCAGGGTGTACCCCTGCTTTTTGCCCTATGTGCGCTGGAATAGGCTTCAGCTGTTACAATTATTATTGTTAACTCCTTTTCTTCAGATGGAAACTGCATCCACATGGTAGACACTGGAATTGTACAGATGCTTTTGGACCTCTTGGACAGACATGTAGAGGAGGGGAATGTAACTGTTCAGCATGCGGCCCTGAGCGCCCTGAGGAACTTGGCAATACCAGGTCTGGGGTGATGCACTATATTGTACAGTTACAGCCTTATCCAG
Source organism: Pseudolaguvia tuberculata (assembly GCA_026260255.1). Classification (NCBI taxonomy): domain Eukaryota; kingdom Metazoa; phylum Chordata; class Actinopteri; order Siluriformes; family Sisoridae; genus Pseudolaguvia; species Pseudolaguvia tuberculata. The sequence continues at coordinate 5,868,357 of JAOTRA010000034.1, forward strand.
AGAGATTTAACATGTATTTAGTTTATACAATTGAGCAATTAGGGGCTATGGGCCTAGCTCTTGTGCCCTATGGGCCTAGCTCATGGGCCCAGCAATAGTAATTTGGTGGTGCTAAGTAATCCTCTGGTTAACAGTCAAACACTTTAACCTCTTAGCTACCCTGCTATTCCTTGTTTTAGAATTCTTTAACCTTCAGTCTGTGTTAATAATCATTAAATTTCCTTTTTTCTAGTGGTGAACAAGTCTAAGATGCTTTCAGCCGGAGTGTCTAATGTAGTGCTGAAGTTTCTGCAATCTGAAATGCCCCCAGTTCAGTTCAAGCTCCTGGGAACGTTAAGAATGCTTATCGACACACAAGGTAACATTAGAAAGTAATTATCTTATCAGTGAAACAGATGAGGACCAGGATCCTTGGCAATTTTTTATTGTTATAGATTGTGAGTTGTAGCTGGCCAGCATTACTGCATTTTGCATTCACAGCATGTGTTGTACAACCCGAAGCTTTAGAATCTCAGTGACACATCAGCAATACATACAGCCACAGTTCTCTTAAAAAAAGCAATTTATAAATGGGAACGATAATAGAAAGTTTATACACATAATTCAATTGTAAGGGTTTTTTTGGATAAAAGACAATATGAGCCAAAGGGAATCTAAATTATTGCAGCAGTTTCAAACATGGAGGTTTTTCTTACTGGCTTTCAAACAGAAAAGCTGATTTTATAAGAAAGAATTTTAATCTGGCTGATTTGTTAAATGCACATTCACACCTCGCACCTAAAAACATGTAAAAAACACTTTCCATAGCCTTCGGTCGCTTATGCTCCAGAGGTGTGTGTCGTTGCTAAGCGACCAGATGTGCTTTTAATTACAAGGTAATTTCAGTAACGGTATTTCATCCGGCTGTAACTTTGCTACAAAATTTATTTACAAATAAAACAAAAATGAAGAGCTACTGAGGTTTAAGTATAATGGAAAAGCTGATTGGTTGATTCTTGTCACCTGACCTGTGGTGCGTTTGTGGCATTCTGAAAAGGTGAGATGTTTCTATCTTATCATGAATGTGTCTGCAAAAAAATCTGCATATTATGTATTTGTGCCAGTTTGTTGTTTATCTAATAATAAATTGAATCTCACAAATGATTTGATACATGAACGTCTCCTAAATAAGCTTTACTTTGTACTAGATTTGCGTGTGTGTGTGTGTGTGTGTGTGTGTGTGTGTGTGTGTGTGTGTGTGTGTGTGTGTGTGTGTGTGTGTGTGT